>JAIPRK010000903.1:0-117236 GCA_025469195.1 Chaitophorus viminalis
TATACGAATAACGATTCTGAACGGAGTTAATATGTTTGTCTAAAATGTGTATATAATAATATAGTATTTTATATTTAAATTGAATTATAATGCAATTTCGTAAACATTTAAATTTAAAACAGTCATACAATTTTTTCCTTTTGATCCAGTAGAAATTTTTTTATATATTTTTGAAGATTAGCTTATGGACAAACTAATGTCACAATTTTGAACCTTAAGTATAAACAGAAAAAATTTTATGAATTTTTATCTACAAAATAACTTGCAAATTATCGTGATTTTGACACATTTTATACAAATTTGAACTTTACGAGCTTATAAAAAAAATTTGAGTTAAATAATCACCGTTATTTTCTATTGAAAATAAGTTAAGCTTATTATAAACCTTTTATTAAATTTTCGAGAGTTTTTGGCCAGCCAATTAAATTTTATAGCTGCTTAAAAAAAAAACTTACAAAAATCGAAAATTTAAATTGTCTATAAATAAGTCAAAATATGTCAAAATACTTTGATAACTTAACCATGTATAGAGAACACCAATATAAAGGTTTGGTGAAAATTTCAAGTTGTTGTGGTTTTTCGTTTTTCAGTTAGAACATTTAAAAAAAACCGATATGATTTGTCAGTCTAGAATTTTATATATTATATTATATTTTACATGTAATTTTATGTCAATATTCACTGTTCAAATGCTTATAAAAAAAATTTAGTCTATGGATTTTAATGATTTTTGAATGACAAAAATAACTATTTTTGTGGAATCTTCTATTAAATTTTCAAGTATTTTGTATTAGTCAATTTTTTTTTATCACCGATTATAAAAAAAAAAAAAAATGTAAAAAAATCGAATATTTTTAATGCCTATAAGTGGCTTAAAAATCAATATAATATTTTGAAAAAAATATATGACATAGAGGAAATGCCTATCTTAACAACTGGTAAAAATTTCAAGTTTCTGTGACTTATACTTTTTGAATTATAATAAATATTTAAAATCGTTTGATAATAAATCGCTATTTTATGCAATTTCGTAAAAATTTAAATTTCAAACGGTTATAAAATTTTTTCTTTTGGTCCGGTAGAAATTTTTTTAAATATTTTTGAAGAGTAGCTTATGGATAACCTAGTGTCAAAATTTTGAACCTTAAGTATATAAACAGAAAAAATTTTATGAATTTTTATCTACAAAATAACTTGCAAATTATCGTGATTTTGACACATTTTATACAAATTTGAGCTTTATGAGCTTATAAAAAAAATTTGAGTGAAACGATCACCGATATTTATTAGTGAAGATATGTTAAGCTTATTATAAACCTTGTATTAAATTTTCGAGAGTTTTTGGCCTGCCAATTAAATTTTATAGGTGTTTAAAAAAAAAAAAAATTACAAAAATCGAAGATTTAAATTGTCTATAAATAAGTCAAAATATGTCAAAATACTTTGAAAACTTAACCATGTATAGAGAACACCAATATAAAGATTTGCTGAAAATTTCAAGTTGTTGCGGTTTTTCATTTTTGAGTTAGAGCATTTTAAAAAAATGTAGTTTGTAAAAACGTGATTTTGCGTATAATTTCCCGTTTTTTCGTAATTTTTTTAACGTTTTTTTCGATTTTTTAAAAAAAGTATTGAAAAAGTTGTATTTTTGACTTGCCCAAGTACCATCTACATTCATTTTCCTTTCAGAAAAGTTGCTGTATAAGCAAATCGAAGCATTTTTACTGCAAAAAAAGTTGTCGTCAGACACAAAAAAAAAACACACATCATTGTAAAATCAGTAGATTCCATCATTCCGTTCAGAATCTAAAATAATTAGCGAAATCGGTTTAGCCATTCATGCGCGATGCCGTGATAAAAGTAAATAGAAATTCATATATATAGAGATAGTTTTGCTGATTTCAACCTCATAAAATCAAACTTTTGAAAAATCCTTTCTTAGTGGAACTCTATTATAATAATCTATCCTCAACATTTCAATTCGTTAACTAAAATAGGTTCGGCTCTGCGTTGATTATTGCTAAAGTACACTTGTCACTTTCCTTTGTATGTATATAGAGATTATTACACTATCACTTAAATATTATTTTGTTTGCTTGTTACCCAAAAAAATCACATTGTACCTACCTATCACAGTATCAACAGTACTGACCTGAAGCTCATTTAAGGAGGGGGCGAATTTTCATCATAAAATTATGGCTAGCATAGTAGCATGAATGTAATTGAAAACACATTTCCGAGGGTGGGGGAGGTCCAAATTTGTTTTAATACACTACACATTTATATTTTTTTACGTTTAAAGTGTTTTTTAATAATATCAAGGATTTCTGAATTACTGAACACATTCTCAGGTACTCCTTTACAAATCGACATTTAGCGATAATATTTTTCAAAAATTAATTATCAATAAATAATAATCTCATTATGAACATTTTTCTTTTTACATCTATAAATGGTTTGACTAAATAATTCTTAAACTGTTTAGAAAAAGTTTATAAATAAATATTTCAAAATCTTTTATTTCTAATAGCCAGTTTTTAATATGGTTTTTTTTGAAAGAAATGATATAAAGTTCTTCATTTTTTATTCATTAATCATTATCCAAATCCTTAATCATTTAATATTTCTATTAGACTATTGTTCACATAGATACAGTTAAATTAATTATTATTTATTTTTATGTAATATAATAAAAATGCAACAATGAAAATAAAATTATTCAGCAATCAGCATTTATCAAGCATCATTTTTTTTTACCGCAGCGAACAAAATATTTAAGTTTTATAGTCTTAAAGTTTTTCATGGTTATCAAAAATTTAATTTAAAATTTCATTAGCAGACAAAATATAATTCTATAAAGTTTTCGTAATTTTGTTGTATAATGTAATTATATACTGTAATCGCAGCGACTGCGGAACTCGTCGATTTGGATTGCTGCGTTACTAAATATTTTAATAAGCTCCGATGTGAGCAAAAAATGCCTGTTACTAATATTATATTGTAAAGTAGGAAACCGTTCTTTGGGCTCTTAACATTGCAACCGTATTTCCTTCATATTGTTATTACGAACAAATATTAATTTAAATAAGACACCTTTGTCGATGTAATAATAATAATGATAATAATAAATAATAATCATGATTTAAACTTTAATGTACTGCATTGTTATTTTGGTTTTATATGAATGAAGTCACCGTATTCCAAAGACGCACACCTACAGCTACGCGGAGCCCGCATGACGATGACGGATTGCGGCCGACCATACTCGTATCATATTATTATTGATGTATTTACATACATAGGTAGGTACACGTACATCACAATGATGACACATACGAGTACCTGGACCATAATTCATGCTCAAGTCACTGTGCGTCACGTAACTATTTACAGTGTGTTTTGTAAGCAATCTTCCGTTGTACTTTTCAATTGTGAAATTTATAATACCCTTCTGATTTGATGAACACCTGCAGCACAATTATGACGTTATTAGCACGTTTTCCGACACATGAAGTGAATCATGTACCCTTCGACTACCGCCGATTTATTGTAGTAAACATTATTTTATCATGTATTAGTCCTCATGTATCAATATATACAACCGATATACGCATACCTATACCTGAGTACCGTAAGTCATCGAAAGTTTCGGATAACTAGTCTCGGACTTTTATAACACAATTTCCATGGTTCGATACGAACGAATCTGTTCACAAATACCTCCAACTGTCTCTACCTACAGAAACATAACTCGCCAAAATTGTGCACCATAAAAGATTCCACTTTAAAATAATTATCAAACCGTTCAAACACCCTCATCAATAGTATATGTTCTCCATTTCCTTCCCAGGAAATAATTATATCCAACGTCGTCTAACGCGACGTTACTGCTGTTTAGTGATCTATAGTCTATACTCTAAAAATTAATAAAATATTATGTCGATTGAAAAATTAACAAGGTAATGCGAACATTTAAATATTAAAATCGAAGGGACTAGGTACGGCTGTCTTTATATAGTTAGTGCGAATTGCTTTCTCCCCAAGCTATTCGTGTGAACTATAATAGTATAATACTATACTTGAACACAACCTATTATTTTAGACTATAAATTATAATTAAATATTTAAATTATTTGAATAGGAAAGAAGTTGACGAAATGATTTTACGAAGTAATCCATTGCACACGGTTCATAATATAATGTGCGGGGAGCAGAAAAAATAGCCATAAAAAAAATCCGACGGAAAAAACCCCGAGAAAAAAATCCAACGGAAAAAAAAGCCCAAAGATATAGCACACTATAGAAATAAAAGTCCACATGACACACGAGAGCCAATATACTATTTTATATAATAAATATATAAAATATATTTATTTTGTTGATTGTTGATTAACTCCAAAAAAGCATAATACAATCAAATCTTTTTATTCCGTGATATTATAGTACATATTTAAAAAATGCAATTTTTTGACTGGGTATATTATCCTGTTTCTGTTCCCCTTGTATCTAAACATTCTAAACCATTGCGTAGTATTAAACTTGAACAACAAAAGGGGACAAATAAGAACACACAT
This sequence comes from Chaitophorus viminalis, assembly GCA_025469195.1. Lineage (NCBI taxonomy): Eukaryota > Metazoa > Arthropoda > Insecta > Hemiptera > Aphididae > Chaitophorus > Chaitophorus viminalis. The sequence goes on from JAIPRK010000903.1 coordinate 4,575, forward strand.
AATTTCCAAACTTTTATTTATTACATTTTGAAAAAAGTTCTCATTGGTGTTAAGCCACTAAAATCAAAATTCAAAAATAAATTTAATATAATATATTAATAAATGTATTAATACATATATATATTTTACAGAGATTCGTGCTTACTTTTTTTATTCGGAAGTTGGGATGTTACTCAGGTATTCCGATTTGACTGGAGTGATTTTTTACAGTTCGGCGTGATTGCATGTAAGTGTAATACGTAGCTAAACGGTGCGTCGTGTGTCATCGTAGTGGTCTGTACGAGTGCCGTTTACTGTACGAAAAATGTAGTACCTATACGGTAGGCGAGAAAATCGACTTGTGGCATGGGCGTAGAAACAGGCGTCGATGGCCACGGGGTATGTTTTAAATCACCGCGTGCATAGGTCGTGTCGTCGTTGTGTATAATAATTGGAGGAATGCGTGCGAACACAATGAGGTCGTACATATTGTACATATTGTACACAGTGCTTATGTTTATGTAAATATATTACATATATATAAATAGTAGTGTTATAATTTAATATACTGTCGGAGAACACGACACAAAAAAAAAACCTTTCCGTAAATACATTTAAATACATTGCGAAGTCTCTTCGCCATATTATATTGTTTGTGTGAAATTGCAACGCGCGCCCACAAAACCTTGTTGAGTCGTCCTGCAGCAGTCGTTTTTTTAATGTGTGCCGTGTTTGACGTATATATACAATTACAATTTATTATATATAATACATAAATATAATATACACGCACACGCACATAATATTTTCCCCGTCACGCGGACACAGGACACGGTATAATATTATTATTATGATAATACCGGTCGACAAGATGTATAATTGTTCGTATTGTTTTTTTCGAGTATATTATACGCGCACGTACGAGTACTTTCTCCACGTGCTTCTGGCCGTTCGTAACCATACGCGCAATATTTGTATTTCGTATATTATATCTAGGTAACCTTGACGAGTACGGGCGCCTATTCCGGGCATACATAAAAATATATACCATAATATGGATACGCGCATCAATCTCGGCCGCACGTCAGAGAAACGTACAAGTACCTACCTATAGTAACCTTATCAGATGGACAGGCTCAAGAATATAGTGCATGTCAAACGACAACGTGATGAGTAATCAACTCTAATAACTCAAAACCGGCCGCGTACACGTGGATGTGATAATATGTTATGCAAAGCGCCCGAGAGAGCCGCACAAATGTGCAATGACGTGCTGCTGCAGTTGAGTAGTTGCAGCTGTATTGCATTATGCGTACATCACCGATTAGTTATATATGTGTATATCATATGGTCGATGTCTCTGCCGCGCGGTGCAGTTGCAGCTGTCTGGGTGTACTTTTATATCAAGCCATTCGTTAACGTGCAGTTTTTTTAATAATATTTATGTTTACATCGTCATGTATGCAAATTAAGTTTTTGCCGTTTCGTGTACTCTTAAAGAGCGAGCGCGCGTGCATTGATCTTTTGTGTGTACATAATATGGAAATCTAACGTCAAGACACGACGCGTACTCGTTTTTATTCAATTAAACACAACACAACCGTTGCCCTCGATTAAATATACGGATTCTTAATAAATAATCCGTATACACGGATACTATATTTGTATTTACGTCGTGTATAGTATTTATTTATTTACATCTGTAGCATTTGATAAGATAAATGCACGTGCATTCTAAATATAATATTATACATATACATAGGTACACAGTACACACTATACAGAATATAGACAGTAAAACAGTAATCACAATTTACAATTTATTTAATAATCTGGATTCGACCGTTAATCTACATAATAACATGCGTATTAATACATCAAACGAAAACTGCAGTGATTAATGATTCCAATTATTACTGTTGTAAAATATTTAGGTCATTGTGGTTTTAGCGAATAAGCATTGTTTTGATTGCTTATTGCGTATATTTATGTATTTGGGCATAGTATGGCCATTGTGCATTGTCGTAGTTTCTGGGAATAGACACTGTTCGGGTAACATTCAAAGAGAAAAAAAGAACAAACATCAACAGAAAAGACACTGTTTCAGCAACACATGAGGGATATTTAAGGAAGCAGCAGAGTCGAGGAACGAGGCTGTCGTTTCCACGGGTTAGTGGAGATGCAGTTGCCTCCGCGGCAGGCCTTATTCTAACGAGCAGTACGACCCAAATTGGGTAGTAGGATAAATCAAAAGGGCCGTTGACCTTACGAAATACCATTAGGTAGTATCTATGTTATCGACTAAGCTTATCGTGACCACATAGACCATTGTGAACTTTTCAGTATGTTTGGGCAGTAGGTAAAAATCCTCAAAATAAGCCCTGATCCGCGGGTTAGTGGAGGTGCTATTGTTTTCATGGATTAGTGAAGACTACGGTGTGATTGTTATTTTTGTATGCGAACGAATTTTTATATTACATTTAGATTTTTTAATAGTAGTGTTTTCACCTTTCATTATTGAGTTATATTTTTATTTGAGTTTTCCATTTATTTGATATAGGTTTTGGTAAAGAAAGAGTTTTAGACGATCTACTTCTAAAAGTACTAAGGCAGTATTACAATATTTCTTATCTCATAATTGATATCGTTGGTTAGGTAAGAAGTAATATAACATTTGCCCAGGTAAGATTAAAACTTACTCTCGAACATCCAGTAAGTACTCAGTATTGTAGTCAGTTGTTTCGAGAGTAAAACGACATTATAGAGTAGATCTCTGTCGGGGAATTAATCTACCAAAAAATATCTGTTTTATACGTCAAGCCTTTGCGTGGCGTATACAATATTACACATGCGATGACGTTACCCTTATATTATTTACTCGTTTTTGCATATTTATAAAAAACCTTTGCGTTCGTGAACATCATTGAATACTATATGTACGCATCACGTTCGTAATTTCATGTTGACTATATTATATAAAACCGTCGATGCTGTGAAATATTCGGATCCTGAAATATATCCTGAAGCGTAGACTGTATTATTATTATTATTATTATTATTACGTAATATACCTTTTTTTCCTGGTTTAACCGAGAGACCGGGAGGGATTTGTTTTTTACACTTCTGCCTACGTACGTGAAGTTGGCTCCCCAATATAGTCGGATCGACTCCGGACAAATTGTAAATTTTAGCCTTCAGCCCCTCATCGTTTATTTGAAGAATAATATTATTGCTGGGATGACTGATGGAACATGCCTCATCTGGTTATATTCCTTACAGGGAGGGAAAAAGAATATAAAAAATTAAAAATTTTTTTTCGCCTTTAGACTCTTGCGTCTTATGGTCCTCCCCTTTGCCGTTCGCGCTCCAACTCCTCCTCTACCATAATGGCATTCACCATTTTATTGAAAGCCTGTCGCCTGACACTCCACCACGCCGTGTCCAACAATCTCTTCGCTGCGCCCATGTTCGTTGGCAGCAGTGCGTCCTCTGGTCCCAACAAGATATCCGGTGGGTCAACCGGACGTAACGGCCTGTCAATCACCTTTTCCACTTCTCCCCGAGGGCCAGCCCATTGGGAGTGGTAAAAAAGCGTGTAATCGGCCGTGTCGTCTAACCACTAGCAATGTAGACACCCGGGGTGGTCGGCCCTCCTCCTCTTCAACAGATAGCACTGAAAGCAACATTGTCCTATAAGTTCTTATGACATGTGAAAACCAACCTCCTTTTGCCATGACCCATGAAAGTGATGTAAATGTACCGGGAACATAATAGCCAAGGTATGTCTGAAAACCGTCTTGTAGCACCTACATAGCCACACGCATGGCTGCACCTGAGTGAAGGTGTTACGACTCTTCGTCGTACCCACTACCAGTACTATCACTGTTGCCAACACCGATGTTAACGGCTTGCTATTTACGACAGACATGAGTCTTTTGGCATACGATGGACCATCAACATTAGCCATCAGCCTTCCAACCGCAACTACCGACCAGTGAGCACTCGCCGCTGCCTTGTTCACGTGCTCCCGGAACGTCTGATGCGTATCAAGTTGGACTCCAAGGCACCTCCTGATGGACTCGCGAACCGGAATTACGTGATTATCTAATTGAAGAACATAGTTTTAGTAGGCCCGCTTTCGTGTCAGCATCATCGCTTCAGATTTTTGAGGCGCCCAGCTGCAATCAATTCAACTCCTCATCCAATCGTTCTTGCAGAAGTAAGTTTTGTGTTATTATGAGCAATCACCACGAGCGCCACACACATCATCAGCGAAACCCATGATGCTGCTACTTCTGGACATACGAAGGCGGAGTAAGCTGTCATGGAATATGTTCCAGATAACTGATCTTATTGTGGCACTCAACAAGAGAACTCAAGCGTTGTCGACCCAGAAGAACTCTCGACGATTTTCTTCCTGCTAGCCACGTATGACCTCAGAAGTAGAACCATGTTCCGTTGGAACCCCAGCCTCCGTAGGGCTACATCAATCATCAACCAAGGAGCTGAGAGTTAAATGCGTTTTTAACATCCAAAGCGATGACTATGCCAAGGTCTCTGTGTTGGGTTGTCCCCGCTGCTGCTAACGTTGCATAGCTCATTGTGTGATGTACTTATTGCAGCGGTATATTATATTCGTCGAAAACGACGATAACTGACAAAACGAATACGTATACGGCTATATACAGCACGTCATTGCTATTGTGTGCTTACTATAAATTGGATTAATATAATGCTTAACGAGCCAGTAAAATTTACCGTGTACTATTACGGTTTTACAAGGAACACGCGTTATTACTTTTATTTATAACTAGCCAAACAATTATTATTTATAATATTTTCTGCTTGTCAGTTGATTTTTCATGTATTTGGTTGGGCATTGCGTAAGAATAGTGTAGCGAAATACGCTTAGAACATAAGCATTCGGTAAATAACATTTTGATTGTTCCGTATAGGTTCCGTCGCCGGGGACGGCACCAATGGTGTCGGTACATTTACGATCACAACCTTTTTGGTCGCACTTGCGGTCATTAATTTTTATGTAGGTATTTAAATAAAATATAATTTTATGTAAAATATATTTAATTTACGTTTCCAATAAGTTGGCTTAAATTAAAACTCGTTCGCAACTAGGAAACTCCATATTATAGTATAATATTATAAAATTATGTTATGTTTTCAAATACATGTAAACATGTAACTCAGTTTACTAATATTTTCTGCCTGTCTTAAGCCTGTTAAAGTGTAAAAGAAAGTTTTAATGAGGTACTGCATAATGACTGCAATGTGATAAAAAAGGTACTGATCACAGTATGTGTGTAGACCGCATCGATGCCTGGCTTCAAGATTCGTGATATCGGAGACATTTACGTTTTCTAATAATAATCTGCAAAAATAATATTATAAAACTTATAAATGAATACCTAATCTTGTGTAAGCTTGAAAACACATTGTTGAATTTTGAATTTGTAACCAACTGAAAGTGTTGTGAAAATAATTGGTAAAAATTAACCAATATAAAAATTCCATCGATGTTCTTGTTTTAGAATACTAAAATAGTCTACTTTTTTTTAACATTAATCATTGAACTCGTTATAACTAAATTCTAATCGGTATGTGCGTGTGTGTGTTGCAAAATAACGTATGGCATCGCTATGCAGTAAAAGCTATAAATTTTTTAGTGTAATATTACGAAATTTTTCATTACATTCACTATATTAAATCGTTCATCGTACCTATGTTACGATACTACGAAACTTACAAAATCAAAATCAAATATATTATTAAAATAATGTAAAGTTAGTTTTCAATCATTCAGGTATTCGGGATATGTATAGTTATTGGTTAAGTAGTAAAATTATATTATAGGATTATAAAAGTCATACGCACATAATATATATCTAGATTAAAAATTTAATTAATTTATAATACAATCAATACAACATTAGGTATTTTAAAACGCATTTTTAAACATATACAATAAATTTCCTCGTTGATAGGCTGATCCGTTGTAGTTTCCGACAGTTTACGTTTTTTATTTACACTTGTACTTGCACAAGTTGAAGGTCGTTTCATTAAAAATGTTCCATTTTTAAACAGTATAGTAGTTACATACTTGATATCACGTGACATACATGTAGGTACTACTCAAATGATGCCTAGATAGGAACTGATTATTTAAAACATTCTCGACTGAAATTGTTCAAGTATTACCTACGGATATACGTCACGAGTTACGAACAATTTCGTAAACTTTATCCGCTATCATCCGATAAGATTACACTCCTCGGCATGTTATTGTATAGAAATATAGAATATAGATATAGAACAAAATAAATAATTAACTTTATTTTATTTCTAAACAACATGGAAAATCATTTTTTTTATTAAAACCCCCAAACCCCCAAACCTATCATTCGTGACCCCCGGGTTGAAAACCACTGGCATAGTTAGTAGTTACTGTAGTCTAGTTATGTATAATTGACGGTAACTATTTAAATTGATTTTTACTGTATTCAATCTGATATAGGTGTTATTCAGGGGGAGGGAGGTTCCCCTCGGAAAAAATATTGAGAGGGCAAATTTGTCATTTTGCCCTTTTTTAAGTTAAACATTATTTAAACAATTTTTTATAAACTTTAATACATTTCAACATTTGTGACTTAATTCCTTATTATTACATAATATATATTATATTATTGTATAATAAATTTATAATTAATACATAATTTAAAAGTATAACTGATTAGGTGACAAGATATCATAAAAAATATTCAAGAACGCTTAAGCAATTTTGCAATGCTGTTCAGACGTAAGGAATATCCAATTAAATTCCTAAACATAATTAATAGATCTGACCCAGGAGCGACAGTAAGAGGTCGACGTTTATCAATTAAATAATTAACTTTTATAAAATAGTTTTTAGTATATAAAGATAATATATTTGTTTATACTTTTAGGTTTAAATCTCTATTTAATGTTTTTTCACTAAAATATAAGTACACCTAAGTATACAATTTAAAAGTATTGGAGTGTTAATTGTTATCTGTTCTTATTTAAATAGTGATTACCTAAGTAAATAGTTGGGTAGAATGTATTAGATTAGTTGGATGTGAGAAGATTTTTAAATGGGTCAGTAAATTGTGATTAATTGTTCCCCCTCCCAGAATTAGAGCCAAGTGCCGCTTATTCAATTTGGTATACTATTTGTGTCCTATAAACTGCACTGGATAGGAACACGGTTTCAGAAAATGTCTCACAGTATTTTGCTAGTTTTTTTTTTACAGAAACGTCTGCCAAAGCTTTTTCTATTATATTAAACGCAACTGTAATCTAGTCAGATATGCACTATACAGACAATGTTCAAAAACATAAACTTAAATTTGAATATTTATTTCACTAGTTCTATAATGCCTGTCGAGCGTCACATAAGAATTACGCTCCACTAAGTAACTGTATACCTATTGCATAATTAGTGCCGATCGTGATATTTATTACATTGATTATAAGGACCAAAATGTTGCTGGTAAAATTATCATCATTGTCGATGTCTTAGAATGTCCTTAACTCGGTAAGGTCACGTTTTATTTTCATAGTTGCATTTAATACAACGCTGACTTTTGTACGACCTATTCAGATAATATAAGCAATATGCATATTAAACCGTTGTAAATCCATACCTACGTTGTTTGCTAATAATATATTATGTTTATGGTCTCCCTATTCCTATAGAGCATGTTATTCATGTAAATTGAAAAATATTAAAAACCGTCTAAAAAAATGCACACATTATACATTATAGCAATACACATACGGTAAGTCAAGTGATGACGCTATAGGTGTGGGTGGTATGTACCATGTACTCGCCGTGTAAGTCGTAAGTATGCTTATCGTAAGTTCTGAGATACCATTAGTAAACTACTTCCTCTACAAGCTATGTGTGTGAATTTTCTTTTACTTGTATGGTTGTATACATAAAATGTATTTATTATTGTAGAATAACATTATTAATAATGTATTATAACTGTGACTAACTTAATTGGTTTTTATAATACGTGATGCTCGCTTAAACGGTTATTCGATGGACATTTCATAGGTATTACTATACACTATACGTATTTTATTTTTGGCAAAATGAATACACGAACGTTATACAAACGACTAGCAATGCATGACCCTCGCTTGTCAAAACACACATCGAGTGTACGTTGAGTGTGTTGACTGTCTGGTAGTTAGTTCGCAGTTTGTGGTTGGGCTTATAATGTTTACCACATAATAATAATAATATCGAACGACTGCAGCGATGGTTAAAAGCTTTTTAACATTAGCTAGAGAAAGATAGTCAATACATTTGTAAGATTTAATAATGGCGAACTTATTGCGAATATAATAATAGCGAATGTTATCGCGCTAATAGTCGATAGTCGTTTGGAGTGTCAAAATGATACGTATATTATGATTTATGTACTTATCATACACGATCTATGGCGTATGGGTATTGGGTATGAATGATTTTCGTATCTTAGGTGTCCGGCAAGGGCATTAATAACATAGTTATTTACTTGTTTTTTCCGCGTTTCCACATCGCAAAGTGGCGGTGATTCTCTGACACCAAGACAAAATAATCAGGTATATTAAAATTACAAGTGTTTTTATTGAAATTTGTATTTAAATATACCCTAACTAATCTTTGTTGATTATCGATGGTTTCTAATGACGATGATGATGATTATATTCTGTAAAATTTTTGTTCGAGAGGAATTCGAAACGTATGCCAAACATAAAAAGATTTGTTGTTGTCAAAAATATTTCGCTCCGCTGAAAAAAAAAACAACGTAATTTTTCTTCATTGACAATATCGAATGTTTATCGAATTCCTTGGCATGGAATCGGTTATCGAAAGTAATAAATCATAGCTATCAAAACTACGTAATGTACCACACACATGTTACACTTATACACGTAAAATGTATACATATTAATATAATAGTGTGTTCAGTGTTGTGTGTATATTTATAAAACCACGTAAATCTGTTGTTATAAATATGAAGTGTTCAAGTACCTATGCACGCATAAACTTCAAAATCGTGCAATGATTTAACTCGGCAATTTAAGTAAAAAAAATAGAAAAAAAAACACTTAACGAGATTAATTAAAACGCTGACATAATAATAGTACGAAAGAGACATAAAACGTTTGAAATTTCAATGTTTTGGAGTCAATTTTTTCATTGCAGAACTTTTATATTATACTATGCTACTGTTTTTAACAAGTTGTATGACCGTCATACTATCGGGTAATATTTGCAATTCAGTTGCGACAAATTATTGAATATTGTGTCCGTCTTGATAGATTTTACTGTAGATAAACATATTAATATAGTATATATACATATGGGGGTGCCTAGTGGATAGGTTTTAATGTTATGTATAATTAAAGGATTATGTTTTAACACTTATTTGCCATTTCAAACCTGGTCATCACCGTCTGCTATTTGACTATTTTGCTCTCCGTCTTGAGAGAGGAAATCGCCACCATCCACCAACCAACTGTTCCAACACAACTGTTAAGAGGGCATCACATCCACATATGTTGTCTCCGTCTTACAAACGTACATCATAGCAAATCTTCGTTAAGTAAAACTAATTTTGTGTTGTTAGATTTAATATTAGAGCAATTTGACATAATTGAACTTAAAGGGAAGTATATTATCTGTGTCTTCTCGAAAGAGGTTACACTTCTACGTAACAAATTATGCATTGCACTTAGATCTTTGTATAACGACTATCGCCGAAGTGGCTACATTGTACTACAACTTATAAGTGCTTCCGCTGCTGCCTTGCGAATTATACGAATCCACTTATTCTCGTACTTAATTCAGTTGATTAATAATTGGAGTTAGTTTAATTATTTAATAAATTATTTCTGGAAATTCACCGAGAATGCTTAAAAGGCGCAGGTGTAGTGACTTGTCTCAGTTAAATTAAAACAGTTAGAAATAAAATCTTATTTGTATAATATATTGTATATAATAATATAATATAATCATGTAGCCATCTATTTATATATATATATATTACGCAAATATGCTTATTGTAAACATCATTGCTATAATTATGTGTGTGTGTGTGTATGTGTGTGTGTGTGTGTGTGTGTGTGTTCAAATAAATGTTAAAAAAAAAATATATTAATTTTTTTATTTTCAACGACTTAGCGTCAACGACTGTTCAGTGCTGCAGTTCCGCGCTTTGTGGTATCTCGTATCTATATACGATTATTTTAAGAATACAGTGTATAAATGTATAATAATATTACATTCTATATTTGTACACGTGTTTTTTTTTTCATGCACAAAAACTGCACGAAGTGTGTAATAAGCTAATAACCATCATCGCGGTGACCTTGCTGTTAATACGCGTCTCGTATACGGTGTAAGTATAATATTATACATACACTCTAGGCGTACAATTGTACAAGTATACAAACTACAAATATATTTCATGTTTAAATCCTCTATTAGGTATTCTTCTCGTCTCTGCGGTGTGTGCGATATCGTTTGAAACCACCATATACATATGTATTATATATATATATATTATGATAAATATGTATATATATATATTATGAGGCCTAAAGCACAATATTACAATAATGTTCTCCGTTCGGTCGCGCGTTTTTGGTAACGCGCTGCATACCTAAATAACATATAAGTAATATACATATTATATCGTCTATACTTTGTAATGATTGTTTTTCAAAAACATGACGGTCACGTCGACTTACGTGGCTATCAGACACACATGGACGTCACACACCCATCAACGATGTACGCGTATACTATATTATATTTTACGTCATACCAAAACACACACACCAGGATATCGTGATGACAACATACTATAGACATAATATATTCAAAAAGGTACATTGTATTTTAATATATATATATACACACTCATTTGTTTGAAAATTTTTTTAAAAAAAAAAAAATGGAAAAAAATCAAAAAAAATTGATAACACCCCCTATTATGCGAGTTGTCACCTCTGACATATCAAATTACCATATATACGATGTATACATATGTATGAAATACAGACATCGAAATTATCCCGCAAGACTAATTATAGATATACAATATACATGTACCACTTACCACTATACGATTTGAATACATGTGCATAGAATTCATGAAATAACATGTTTACAAATATAACCTAACACGGGCGAGTGGCCGATATAGTATTCTGGCCGGTGAGATGAAAACGAAAGAGAGGTTAGTTAACCTAACACTGACCCGCTCTATAAAATTTGCTTTAATACATTTTAGGAACTTTAAAATCGCATCTTTAATACTATACGGAATATTTTTAGCAGAAGATGGTTTGGTTAAACTCTTTGAAATAAAACATTTACTTATAAAATTTTAAAATTGTATCTAACAATAAACTGCATAGTGTCTGATATTCAAGATAAATTTATCTTAAATTAATTTGAAGTGCAGCTGTTTGAATTACCAGCCTGATTTTTAAGATAACGAGTTAATTTTAAATACTTGAATATTTTACAAATAATTAAACACCTTTTTTTTCCTGGATTCATTATATTTTGGATCCACTGCTTATACTGCCATGCACCGTAAAAGGAACATAATGTATTATATTATACTCATGGATATAAAATGGTTTTTCGTCGTAATAATATTCGTTTTGTAGTTTGTACTACACATGTGCATGCACGAATATCCCCGCAATATGTTTAGTCTCAAATTTTTAGTATAATAATAACATATTAAATTTGATAATAAGTACTTAAAATATTTGGCATCTCTTTGGACGTAAATTGTACACAAATACTGACAACACGACTTGGCACATGACGGTTATCCGGCTATGCATGGTTAGAGCTCAGTCAAATGTTGACAGTATATTATGTTCTAGACACTAGTATATGGAGGTGTAGTTATCTTCGAATCGTAAAATATGTTAACTCCATTTATACAACGTAAATCGTAGATTCATATGTATACATCTGATATCATAAATATTAAATACATATAAATGTACTGTAAACATTGAGTTAGTCATTATAATAATTATTATAATAAGTCATTATTATAATAATTTGAATAGAAAAAATACATCATTGGTATTACTTAATATTGATTATAAATGGTATTATAGGTCTCATAATATTTCTTTCGCTAATTGATCATAGTGCGTTATATTTTCACTAATACCTTGTGAATAAATCTTGCTACTAGAAAAATGTTACTGAGATACACACGTTAATTTTAAATGTAGAGTTTTAAAATTTTAAGAATGCTATATATAGTATTAAAAATGTTTCATTTTTAAATAGTTATATTCTAGTATTGACAAGTTTATTATTGTTATGTTTCTACTAAACGTAATTATTGCTGTTTTTTATAGAAAAGGTATAATGGCACTTAATCTGTATACATAAATATTATAAATTATAATACACATTAATATAATAAATATATGTCGTATGTAATTAATTCGATATCGATAAAACGATTTCGTTGATTTAGGAAAAACAATAAAATTAGCAATATTGTGAACGGAATTACTATTTAAAGAAAAAAAACAAAATGTAAACTCGTTAAACGTATATAAAAGCATTAACTTTAATTTGTATGTATAATATATGCAGGATATTGGATAGCTACTGTAGACAGCGCATTTAAAACAAAACAAGGTGATAATTTATTCACTGCGTATACATTATATTTGCTCGAGACACCGTATAACCATGTTCTCTAAATATATTTATTTCGTATGAGTATTATTTTCAACTTTTTGACAAGACGAATTAATGCTTTTATAATACACAGCATCTCTCCAGTGTCCCATGAATATATTATTATAACGTCTGTGGTTTCACAATAAACATAATATCTTATTCAATAACTATCCTAATTTCCATATATTGTAAATATTAAAATGTTTATGAAATTGCGTAAATAACAATTTATAAAATTTCTACCGGGCTTTAAACGAAAAATTGTATGACTATTTGCAATTTAAATTTTTACGAAATTACATAAAATAATAACTATTTATCCTTAATCGATTTTAGATATTTGTTGTTATTCAAAAAATATAAGTCGTAAAAACTTGAAACTTCTACCAGTTGTTTATATTAGTATTTATTTAATAATTTTCTTTTGAAAATATTTTACTTATTTTTAAACTATTTATAGGCATTTGAAATATTCGATCTTAGATTCTGAGCGGAGTGATGGAATCTATTGGTTTTACAATAATATTGTTTTTTTTTTTACTTTTTTGTGTCTATCAGTCTATCATCACGTTTTGGGGCAGTAAAAATGCTTTGATTTCCTTAAACAGCTATTTTTCTAAAAGGAAAGTGAATGTAGATGGCAAGTCAAAAATCAAACTTTTTCAATACTTTGAAAAGCGTCGAAAAAAACGATAAAAAAATTTAAAAAAAACAGGACATTTTACGCAAAACCACGTTTTGACAAACTCCTTTTTTTTAAAAATACTATAACTCAAAAACGAAAACCCGAAAATACTTGAAATTTTTACCAAATGTTTATATTAGCGTTTTCTATACATGGTTAAGTGTTTTCAAAGTATTTTAAAATTGTTTGACTTATTTATAGACAATTTAAATTTTTTTCATTTTTCTAATTTTTATTTTTTTTTGAAATACCGGTAAACAATATTTGGCTATCCAAAAACTTGTAAACATTTAAAACAAGGTTTATTATAAGTTGTACTTATCGCTATTAAAAAAAAAAAATCAAAAACTGTTTAACAAGAATTTTTTTATAAGCGCCAAAATTTCAAAAAATTTTTATATATTATATTGTGCAATTGCAACTAACCCCACCCTAAGATAACTCATGAAAAAATATAGCACCAGACTACATGTAATACGATAATGTTGAGTTTAATTTTGTTTGCATTATTGTACAATAAAAGTTCATGATTATATTATATAACGCATTTACATGTTGTATCGCTTTTATTATAATTTCATTATATGCGTGTGCATGTATATGCATTAATAATAATTTATGATGCAATACAACTACAGAATTTATGATTGGTTATATTTATTGATTTTCAACTTAAATTGTTTTTTCCGCTATGCCCTATGGTAGGGGTCGGGAATCTTTTCTTAAGAAAGAGCAATTTTTATTAAAAAAGTTACTAATCAATGATATTCAGAGAGCCGCATAGTTTTGAAAAACCCTTTCTTTTATAGTCGTAGACCTTAGTTGTACTAGTTGTAGTAATATTATTTTATTGAGACATTGATAGGCATAACAATATTAAACGTAATAATATATCTTAAATTTAAAAAAAAAATATAGATTAAAATTTATTTCATTAATTTATTATTAATAAATTTATGATATATTATTTAATTTAACTCAATAACCCACAAAAATAAAAATAAATTATCTTAATTAGTGGGATGTTTGACAGTGAATTTCTGAGCACATTTTATTTCAATCTGAGGAGTATCAAGACTGATATCATTATTCAATAAATATTGTGGTGTCTCCAAGAAAAGGTTCTCAACCCATTTTATGCATAAACTATTGTTTTATTGTTACCTGAAATCAACATAACTATTAAGAAATTAAGAAATATTATCAGTTATCACTATAATAACTTATAATATAATTTATATTTTACGGGTTTTGATATACTGATGCATTTTCAAAGAGCAACAGATTGCATGTTAAAGAATTGCAGGTTCCCGAGTATCCCAAATCCTGCCATATGGGGATGATAATGTATTTGTATATTTAATATTATTTCATATCATGGCCAAAAAACTAATACAAATAACATTACAATATGTTTGTGTATATTGTATAGCTTTTCCAAAGACACCTTTAGGCTCTTTATTAGTTGGGAGGCAGAAGTGTAGAAAACCAATTCCTCCCGGTCTTTTGGTAAAAGCATAAAAAAAAAGGCTATATTGTAGTATAAATACGTACTTATATGTTCATCTATAAATTGTTTTTGATTTTTTTTTTTTATATAAAAAAATTCGTTGCATCCTCGCTATCATTTTATGTTGTCATGAAGTAATATTAATAAATTATTATTAAACAAAACATTTAAATGCACTTGATGTGTGCTCTTTAATCTTTTACGCTCTAATATGCATATGGCATATCAATATTGCGATTGCCTGTCTGTTTGTTATTATCAAGTAAACTCAACATGATTGGATGTATGCACACTCGAACATTGTGGTTTTGTTAACAAAGTTTATAAAGAAAATAATGCAGTAGCCTTTGTTGATAAACATAATATGTATAGCATTTATTAAATTAACAGTTGATGTATTGTTTCTATGAAGAATGGGTTGAAAAATTGTTTCAAAAGTTTCAATTTCATTGATATATTCAGTTGACATGTCTTTCAATTGCTCATTTAAAATGGTGACTTTCGATTTAAACCATTTATTTTTAAGAATTTCATAAATTGCTTCACTTGAAAAAGATATAAAGGACATAAAATAATGTATTACATTTCTGATGCATTTTTTTTTTTTACTTTTGCGATGTGTAATAATTATATTGGTTATGTTAGAATCAATACATTATGAATTTATGACTTATGAGTTATGACTTCGCAGATTGACACTCGTATTGTATAGTCTTAGATTCTTAACACATCTCACATACAAGTGATTATTTATCGACTTCTTTTATTATATATATACGATAACTACGTTAATGTTACTACAAAAATATATACGTACATACGTTCGGAATTGATTAAACTCGGTACGACGAGTTACTCCCAGAAAGCCGTGTGAAATAAATCGATCCAGGAGCAACAGGTATACATTATTATGCATTATACGAAGTATACACTGCACATTTGGTTTTCCTTGAAATTTTTTATAAAATTGAATAAATTTGCAATAATTAAGTTTTCACTTTTAAATCATATAGTTATTGTTATCGAAATGAATTATTACCACAGAATACTCCGACACTCGTCTTAGCGCATCGCGTGCAAATATTTCCAACTTCCAATGATTTAATATTAATGTATAATATTTAATAATATTTAATATTATGTCTGTAATTGTTCGAGTATATTTGAATTATTTTTTTT
The DNA here is from genome assembly GCA_025469195.1 of Chaitophorus viminalis. NCBI lineage: Eukaryota > Metazoa > Arthropoda > Insecta > Hemiptera > Aphididae > Chaitophorus > Chaitophorus viminalis. Next base: position 20,691 of record JAIPRK010000903.1, read on the forward strand.
CTCTAAATAACTCTGACGTTTGACATTGACGATAAAATGTTAACTTTTTACACGTCTACTGCTGGTGTGAAGTATGCATTATTGTTCGCGAACGTATTATTAAAATGTACATATTATTGCATAGATGAATTGATAAAATATATATTTTATATGTGGATATGACGTTATACTATTTTAAGGAGTGTCACTGTGTTTAACTTATAATTGCATACAAACTGCAATAATTATACTATTTCTGCATCATCGACTCAATGGTTAAGGACAACTCAATAATTATTATCATATTATTCTAACTCATCTATTTCTAGGAGGTGGCGGAATTTTTTTATGTCTGTTTATAAGTATAACGATTTAATAAAACATATGACACAAAAAAAAAATGTTTTAAAATTTTCGAAAAAATTGATTGGTGTGATTGAAAATTGAACACATACTTAAATCAAATGATTTATAGGCAGTGGCGCACCCAGGGGGGCTTTGGAACTGAAGCCCTCCAAAAATATATTTTTCACTAAATTATACATTATTATAGCATATTTCACAAATGTAGTACTAAAATGATGATTGATCAAACATATAAAATAACATATAATAATAATAGTAAAAAAATTTCTATTTATAATTTGTGGTAATTATTTACTTATGTGTAAAGAAAATAGGAAAATGTTTAAGCCCCCTCCCAAATAAAAATCCTGGATGCGTATTGCGTGCCTGTTTTTAGGTATTTAAAATGTATTGTTTCGTTTCGATATAATATCTACATGTAAACCTTAAACGGTAAAGCAAACACTGAAATTCACATCACATTATTTCCAAAAATATTTTGTAAAAAGTGATATTTTATTTTTGTATCGACAATTGTTCAGTCGAATTAAAATTCGGTCAAGATCGATACAACATATAAGTTTGCTGGAAAAGTTAAATACTATAAAAATCGAATATAATAATATAAATAAATATTTTCCAATTTATACAGAATAATATTTATATCCAATATTTATAATATGATATTATGATATTATGCAGTTTATTTTAGTTTTTCCGTCGCAACACATTATCACATACTATACCGGTATGGTATGAAACTAAAAAGCTATTAGCCACTTGCAAAATCGTTATACTATTTTGGTACGATTTTACATCTAATATATGTTGATTGTTATTGCAAGATAATATGAACTGTATATTAATACAAAATACAAATTGTAACGGCTGGTAGAGCTGTGCGTAATCCTTATTTATCTAGTTTCCTACCGTTACTTACAATTAAATTGATCTTGTGCAGGTAAGTTAAATGCATTTTATGTAAAATTAGAGCACATAATGTTATCATGTATAGCATGTTATCGCGCACGGCACACATATCATACGAATTATCAATTACACGAATTTTTAATAGTGTAATAATAATGATTTATAACATTACTTCGTGTTACACAATATTCTAGTTGGCTTTTTGAGTAGGGTCCCAAAACGGAGGCTGCGCGCTTTTTTCATAATAATGTAAGTTTTATCTCTCTTACACACCCACCACGCAAAAAACCTTAATATTATTAATATTCATTTCTTCTCGTTATTGTATACGCTGTAGCTTATTACACACACTATATATCATAGTGTACAGGAAGCATGCAGCTAATCCTGATAAAATAGATACTATCTATATAATAGGAAATATTCGTTATTTCGTCGTCTTACTTTCTGTAAAGACTTATCAATTTCTGCATCGTGCACACAAGTAATTCAATCTTATATCGACCCTGTTGTTCATAATTTAACTGTTGTTATGAAGTATGCAAGAAAGTTGAAAATAATTAATTAATATAAAAATTCAAAACCATACAAGTTTGGAAATCATATCAAAATAATAATACGGAAAATCGAGCCCGGAGCCACGTTTTATTAATTATTATTATCAAAAAAGCTATAAATGTTTAATATTTAATTATCCTAGGAAAGTCTTAATTAAAAAAAAAAGTTAATCATTATTATACTATTGTAGTGTAGTACTCTAAAGTCTAAATAATTGACGCTTGTTGAGAAACTAATCGTCAGATTAACGTGTTGTAGCAAATAAGCTATAGGTATATTAATAACAATAATAACGCAATAAACTGACTTTATAAAATGTATGAGAAACGCTGCCTCAGGTGTGCATACAAATATGTATGTACCTATAGTAGATATTAGTCATTACGTATTTAAGTATTAGTCATGATTAATATATTTATTACGTATATATGTACATACATATCTGCATATTCGAATATGTCTAAGTTTTATATTGCCGTATATGTATGTTCGTTCTCCAACAATGATGATGCTTATATACAAACGTTCATTGTTCATAATCGAGTATTCTGTACATCAGCTTGAGTAATTCACATCATTCAAATAAAATATTTAGATTTAACATGTTGGTAGGTACCTATATGGCTATAAAGCAGAAGAACGTAATCAAATTTTCCTTAGAAACATGCATTAAGGTTTATTCAATTTTAATCAAAGTATTGATTACATTTTCATAAGTTATAATTTTTTATTTATGTTCGAAGATACATTTTAGAAATTTTTTATAAGTATCTAATATTTATATTTTGTAAAGAAAGTTGTATACTCGACAGTAGCGTATACAAATATTTTCATTGGTGTTGGAGGGGGGGATTACTTTTAAATATGATGCATATATTTTTCTATTTTTTTTACCATTTTCATGTAACTATACGTTAAAGTTATATATACCAGTTGATAAAGTTATTGGATTCAATAGCACTAGAATAGGTCATATCCGATAATTATAGACCTCATGAAGTATCAATTTTTAGAACTAAGTACTATTATTGCCATTATTGCCGATATTCGACAAATCATTACCGAAAAATTTCAGGTCCGCTGACCAAGTACGGTACCTAATAGTGTTGCTAAGCTTTTACAAATTATAATAATATATAATGTATACACATTATAGTCAAGCGAACAGAGTTGCGCGCGTCTTTGGTTTTTACCGGTTAGCATTATATATTATATACATATATTACATATTATATATATATATTCATATATATATTAGGCAATATCATATATTAGCGCTAAATGCTAAAAACACACACTCACAAATCGTAATAATATTGTTGCCAATGGATTTGGTCGAATTGGATGCACATAACATGCATCTACGAGATACGATTTCTGAAAACGATGACGTCGGCGAATAGTGATGTCTATAATGACAACGACACTATATTCAATATTGCTTTGAAGACTATTTCGGAAAAAGTAAAATATTTTCATACGATATTATTTCATGGTGTCATCAAAAATGTCTTTAAATATTGATTAAAAACTTTTTTTATTACCTATTACATTGGTTAACGGCTATCGGCTACTGGCAATATAGTCGCTGCTATTATAGTGGTAAATCTGAGAACTGAATGTACACATAAATAGTATAATTTGTAATTACCTGTACAGTATACACACGTGTTAGTATTTATTATTCATTATGTTGTTACGATGTTGTGAAATACTTGATTCAACATGAATCAAAATATTCCATATTGAAGCAACGTACCTACCTATTTTTAAGTTATGATCAATTATTAAACGTTCTTCAATTTTGAGACCGACTATCTATAAGAAAATACAAAAATCTTTTTTAGACTGTATTTTATTTGGTTCCGTTCAACGCTCAACGGTAGATATTGTGCTCAATATAAAAACCAAAAACTTATATAAAATGAAATTTTTCATTGATTCGAATTCATCTTTAATGTCAGTTCTTCCTGCACTGCCTAAAATTTGCAATGTAAACGATTCAAATTAAATTATTTTGAGATCAGTAACACATAGTGCTTGTTAAATGTTTTTATTATATATATACATATAGATCGTATTTTTCGTTTATGTGTATACACATACACACATCCCGTGAACGGTATATTTTTTGAATGTAAATTTGTATAAAATATCGCGAGAGGGATAGGCGGAGAATAAAGGCGTTTTATTCCAACAAATTACAATTTATTATGTTATTTATATTTTGATTTATTGTAATTGAAAATAACTATACCTATATTATTTTAAAGATAAAACAAGTGAAGATATTTTTACGCGTATTAACAAATGATAATAATTAATCATAATAATAACAGATATTTTTTTAGATAAATGAGTTACGCCTTTTTTTTACAGAACTGTCAAGACTCGCGATGGTTGATGGACGGTCGGCAGTATTTCCAAAAAAATATTACGTATTTTGATTATAGTGTTTTTTTAAATTTTTGTATACTAATTATTTTCTATTTAAAGTTATCCTATCAAAGCTGTTGGTAACAATACAAATAATGTGGTTATTTTGTTTAAACAATTTAACAATCAGAATGATTTGTTAAAATTTGTTGGATTTATCTTCTAAAAGATCAATATCGTCTTAACGCTTAGATTTTAAGAGCCAACACAATTTTTTTTTTAAATATGTGCATACTCAAATACGTGTATAATGTGGTTTTACTTTAGTAAATAAAGAGATGTATTATTTGTAGTACTTATGCATATACTAATTAATACACTATACTATACTATACTACTATAGTATATAGAATACTATTATGTCGTAATGTTGTGATCGTCGTCGTAATAATATTTACTTTTTAGCTATTCAGCCATCACGATGATCCCTCTTCTTTCAATCAAACTTTTTTGGACAAACCAAATAGTGTTAATGGATTTTCAGGCTCTACATATCTGTGGAATGCGATTACTGTTATCCTGAATATTAATTTTTTTGGAATAGTATAATAATATTATGTTATTCTATTAATTAATTTATATTGTGAATTATTTGATTTACATATATTTTTTTAAATAATATGATATTTATTATTTTATTTTTTTATACTTTTTAAATATTTATTTTTTGATAACCATATACCTATATTAATACTTAGTACCTTTTTTTTCCAATCAACAGGAGGAGTACTTCATCTTTGGGGGCCGTATCGTATCCGTATCGTTTATTTACCTTAACATCCTCATCATTGTGTTATGCTGTGTGGCAATATAACTAATATATGAATTAATATAGAATTATATAGTGTCAATTATAATGAAAATATGATTTTTCTAGTAGTTTGAGAAAATTATTAAAATTAAGAATTAATAGTTAATGAAATTGCTTAAAAATATAAAAATCTTAAATAATTAGGTTTATACTATATTTAAACACTAAACATAAGTCGTAATAGTTTTTTGGTTAATTTTTTAGAAATTTCAGTGCAAATTATAGATACTATTAGTCATAAAACTATCAATATGACGAATTTCATAAATTACTATTATTATCTACGAGTATATCGATTATTATAAATGTATTATATTACGTAGGTTATTGCAGGTATTATATTCTTATAATAGATACAATGATTGTTTTATACTTACCATAAATTTATCATTAATAATGGATTTGAGAAGTTGTCTAGAAAATTGAAAATGATTTAAAAACAATCATAGTATATAAAATATGCTAAATAATTTTATTAATTTTAAAACCCTCATTACGAAATAAAAAAATAAACTCATTCGTATTTGAATTAATTAGATTGTTACAAAATAAAATGAAATAAGACGTATTCACTGTCATTAAAACCAAATTTATTATATTTAGATACGAAGACCGCATGATCAATATTCATTTAAAAAGCAGTTAACGATTAGAAATTTGAATTGAAGATTAAAGCACCAATTCTGTCACGGTTCATGTAATTGTTCTTTATTATTACAATATTATTATATATTATTATACAAACGTTTTAACTAAATTCCTTGGTATACGAAAATAAAATCGATTGTCTGCCGTCGGCCACAATAATGATAATCATCGATTCGATCAATATAGAATTATTATATGTTCTTAGATATAGCTGTTACGTTATAAGGATAAATATTGTTAAAATATTATTTCTTTAATCTACGTAAATAATTTTTTCATAATAATCGAATTTTACCTATAATATGGTCACTAAGATACAACTGAAATCATTATAGACGGTTGTACAAGAAAAAATACGGTCAAAATATTGCGCATAGTTTGACTTTGACGCGATCATTAAACAATTTTTGAGAAAAAAAAAACGTACCCCAAATTCTTTTACACAATGTTGTACAAATAATCCCGCCGAGTGGTGCGTGTGTTCAGGTACTATATTATTATATCCATGTATGTTATACAATTGCATCCACTGATTGGTTCATTGTTTGGTCCACACCGAGGATAACAATACTTCTGCTTGCGACATGCAATAGTTTATTTTTGCGTGGAGTTTTTCCCTGTTTCGTACCTCCCACGTATGTGCCTCAATCGTCTTCCGCACCTCTAACGTTAAGATTTCATGCGACCAGTCGCGATTGCAATGACGCATTTCTCAACAGGAGGATAAAACACTGCAATACATAGGTCATAGAGTTTTTGTTTTTAAACAGTTTTTACACAATTCTTCGAGATGTGTTTTGAAAAGTATATATTTTAGTCGAAACCGACGTAATCAGACGTACATTTACTGTGTCCACGTATCTTTGACATGGATTATTGACTATGCAGTCTCGTTAATGCTGGCGTTTATCGCATTAACATATTTGTAACACACTGTAACGTTTTTAGTTGTTTTCTAATTAGGAACGCTTATTTAAAGAACTTAAACATATTGTTTTAAGTTCTCTGCTCTTATTTCTTAGTATCGTAAAATACTACCGTTGTTTCTGTTGCAGGTGAGGAAATCGAAGATATAATCCTATATACTATAATAATATTATAGACTATTATTATAAACACCAAAATGAATTAATAGGTCATATTTTAAGACACGATGGGCTGCTATTACTAATCTTAGAAGTTGTAATCGACGGAAAAATCCATAGAGGAAGACCAAGATTGCAATACAAAAGTCAGATAATGGAAGATCAAGGATGTAACTCATACCAAGAATTAAAAAGAAAGGCTAGTGATAGAGATGCATGGAAATTACTGCAAACCAATCATTAGATTGAATACTGCAGAGAGAGAGATTATAAACACCGTTGTCGTTGTTCCGGTTTACGATATTGCGCAGAAAAACAACCCAAAAATGCGTATACGAGGAAAAAAGAACAATATTGTAAAATGTAAACGAATTTCTCGCTCAACTCAGGAACTGATTACTGAAGCGATGAAATCTGTGCCTGAAGGTACGGCCGTGTAGCTACTCCGATAAGCGTGAGCCAGCTTTAAGACGTATAAGTACAATCAATAATCATATATCTAATATATAAATGTGAAAATGAAAACCTTTGAGTGATATGTTCTCGAAAACTACTGAACCGATCGTTATGATTTTTTTTTAAATTGAAGAGCTCATTGCGGAGAAGGTTTATGGCATTTGATCGATTTCCTAACTTTTAAAAAAAAGGAGTTATCAATTATCATAAATAATTACCTGTATAATAATTACATTTTTATCAAAATTTACTTTTTTATATATTCTTTGGTACCAACTAATGCAGAATTTTTATATAATATCCTCTTTGGAAACAGACAATTATATCAGGAGTTACCACACAGTAACTACAGCATTTTTTTCTGATAAATAAAAAAAAACAATTACAAAATTATTAAAATTTTTAAGTGAAGCTTCGTAAAAGTTTATCCTGAAATTTCTCATATTTCCAATAAATTCGATGAATGGCTCCGTGAACGTGCAACTTTGGACCATAAAAACGACACCGTCAACATCATAAGCGAAAAAGTTATTCCCATGTTCGAAGCTGATAAAAAAAACTATATTTCCATAGATACACTTACTAATAAAGATGAAGCTATAGATATCTCGACGGAATTTTTTAACTCATTAAATCCATTAGGTCTTCCCCCACACAAACTTGATTTAAAAATCGGTGCGCCTATTAATCTCATGCGAAGTTTAAATGCTCCCAAATTGTGCAATGGAACGAGATTAAAAATATTATCTTTGAAAAAAACCTTATTGAAGCTTATTAAAGGACAGACAATGAAAGTTGCAGGAATTGACATCAGCGATCACTCACGGACAATTTTATGTTGCCTGCTCCCGTGTAAGGTCAGAAGAAAACTTATATATATATGTCTCTGGTGAAAAAATTTATAATATAGTTTATAAAGAAATATTGGTTAATCGGTAGTTATGTAGCATTTTTCCAAAATAATAAAAATTACTTTTCCAAAAAACATTGTTTTTTTTTAAGTTTAGTATCCTAATTTTTTTTCTAAATCATGACTGTATGTACATAAAATGAAGCAAAATTTCAAAATTCTACAGCGATTTAATCCCGAAATGAGTTGAACATTCACAATCATTTCCCCGGGCAACGGCGAGTAACTCAGCTTGTATTATATATATTATAATACATATCACCGTACTACCGTGACCGATCGAGTAAAATAATATCTTTAATAAAATTGAGCTTCTACAAGAGTGAAAAACGAAATAAACGCCACGTGTATATATATATATATCTGTCTCAAGACTGGACCATGACAACAGCTAGAAATGTGCTGTTGGATTTATCTGGTGTTTATTCTCTTTTTTTTCCCGTTCGTGTAAGTATTCAATGGTATTGATGGGGGAGGGGGGGTCGATCGTAGACCGGAGAAGGCCGACAGGAAAAACGAACACCACCGCCTCCGAAATGATAGCAGCTCGGACAAAAGCCTATATTAATTAACACCGCCGCCGCCGCCGGCTTCTTAGTTCTTAGGTCAGTGATTTGTGACGGTGACGAGCGACAACGATGTCAGAATATAAGGACACAAACAATAATAATAATATTATCATAACTGCAGTTGTTGTATTTATTTTATCACTGCACTGGACCAGTTAGGCTATACCCATTAAGAGTATAGCACAATAATATATGTTAGGCGATTCGTTTTATACTTGTATTGCTTCAGCCGGGGGTTTTCTCTTGAATCTCAATATTTTCAATTTTATCTTTGCGTTCACATAAAGCAGATATATCTCAAGGAAAATAAGCATTTTTATCTCTGTCAGCAGCATGTATTTTATGAATGCAAAAAAATAAAATATCAGTTTTGGTTTTTTATTATTATTTTTCATTTTTTATAGTCATTTTTCTACTTATATTATATGTAGCAAGTATTTCAAAATACAATATTTTTTCTCAGTAGTTAAAAATTATTATTATTATATGTACATTGCTTAGTTGTGACTTTGTATAGTATTATTTATATCTTATAAGTTGTAAGCTATAAGTTATTATGATATGAATAGCTGCTACTTCAATCCTGAAATTGTTTTAAGATATAAGAAACTAAAATGAAAATAGAATGGTGCCTAAATTTCATATGTCAAGACGGGAAAAATATGAATATTTCAATACTATTATAGTTATTTACATAAAATAGTTCAAAATATTTTTTAATATTAGTCTAATGATTAAATATACGCGCACTTTATAAGATATATGTATTAACGATAAAACTGTAAGACATCGGTTTTACTTGATAATGTACAATAAATCAAAGGAATTTCAGTCATCGTCATGGCATATTGTAGAGTCTAATTTTAATCTGAAAATATTCTTATGTATGAGTAATGAGTATCTTTTTAAATATCTCATACCAATACGTAACGCGAATAGCTTTCGTCTTTCGAATATAAATCGCTCCTTAACACATACGTGGCAGCTAAAATTAAATCAGAAATATTTATCTGTTAATTTTCACAAGATATATACAATGTTGATTTTTATATTGAAAAAATGCACTTATTTTAATAATTGTATACTAGAATATGTATTACTGTCTACTGTCGTTCGTATTAATGACTAATTTAGTATAAAATTTAAGAAGATGGTTGAGGTTATCGAATCCATTGAAATACAAGCATATCAATTTTTTTCAAAGTGTAATTGAATATAAAAGGTTAGATTTTATCAATAAAGAGTAAGGTTTATCTATACTCATCTAACAAGTAAAATGTACTTTTTTTAGTTTGATATAAAAATTTAGTTCCTTTAAGTCCAGTTCTGTCATATTTTAATCCTGATGTGAATTCTAGGTTCAAACTATATGAAACAAATTTGAATACTTATCCCGTATCCGTTTATTATATCAACATGGAATTTATAAAATCTACATTATAGATAAACATTAATTTATAGGTAGAGTAGTTTTAAATGTGCACAGAAAAAATGTGGACAATTTGTTGAAATTTTTTAAATCCTAACTAATATTGATAATTTATACGACATACGTGCTGGATGATGATGTCTTATGGCAAAAAGCTTAAAGTTATATTGAAAAATAAACAATATTGTAGATATATTATAATTATACTGTAGTACAATATTTCTTCACGTTGTTCTAGTGCGTTTGAAAGTGAATTTTAAATCGAACTGTTAAAATAATATGTCTGTATGTGTTTAATTTAAATTGACAATATAGTAGTTATAGGCTATATTTTCTTATTTCTATTCTGGAGGTTATACACATAGAATTGAACTTAGATCTTCGTACACATATTTTCTGGCAATGAGGTCAACTATTCTTGTACAGTAACATATCGTTGCATTGATCGAATTTATTTCAATTATTAGCTACCAATAATATAAATTCATAGTTAACGCATCGACGCATGCTAAAAAATATTACTTGCTTTGATTAAATATTACATACACAAACACAGGCTGTGCGACACAGGATTTCAAACTCATACATACAAATATACAATACACGCGTAAGAGGGCCTTCAATATTTCTATCGTTGTTGTGCTCTTAAAATTGCATTCTTCGTTCTGCGTGGCACAGTCGTGGTCTGTGTTATTGTAATCATCAATCGATCGTGCATTACGCGATATAGGTCATTGGACAAGACTATTTTCGCCTGATAAAAAACATCGTTCCCCATATTAATGTCTACTTAGCAGAATAACAGCGAATTTCGCAATAATTTTAATTAAAAACAAACTATTTGAATAATAATTGTTCTTTTGTAGTTCTTAACTGCCACAATATGCAATAGATTACAATTAAAAAAAAACATATTTATATTAAAATTTTACTCAGATAACATTGAAACAAATGGACTTGTGATTTTATAAAATAGAGTAATTGTCACTTGACATGCAAATGCAACGACTCCGGTTTCTTTCAAATGCAATTATTATTAAAGACTATTAAAAAACTATTATTGACAACTGTAGTGTCACATTTGTTTATCAATTGTTGCGCTAAAAAAAAAACGTCTCGTTCACACATCGTAAATAACTCAAATTGCATAAGATCTTTGCGTAGGTACGACTTAAAATTCTTAATGTTTAACTTAGGTTATTGACTCGTTTATTGTTGATGGTTATTTTTCATTCATTAAGCAAGCATCTTCAAAACAAAATTCTCAAAAAGTTGTGTGCGTACAAAAACCTCCACAATCGAATAGAAAATAGCTGTTGACAGCGGACAGCAGTACTACTTTTACATGCGTAATTTTTCCTATTTCCCAATAGTTTAAAAATATATAGGTATCTGACAATTGCGAATTATTATGAAATATACTTATTTTTAATAAAACTTTGGCTATTAGGTTATTTTCTTCTGTGACAAAAAGTATAGAGCATAAGGTACACGGCTATTTATTTTGATAAAATTTAATTATTAACGCAAAAATAATTTTATTGTTTGCATGTAGTATCCTTATATGTCAATGGTATTGAAATAATGTTTTTATGTTTTTACTACACACTATAATAATTAATATAACTTACTTTTTAAATAGGCACTTTGATATTTTATTATTGCTATTAAATGAGAAGTAATAATACTATACACTTGGTTGCGCTAAAAAGAATGAGAATATTGTTCAATACAAACTGATTGCATTTTTTTTTTTTTTTTAATACAAATTATACCGACTATATTTTGTGGGTCATATTAGAATATTATTGATATTTTGCTATACTTATTGATTTAGGTACACAGCTAAGAACTGAGTGCTATAAGAACAAAATCATAACTCGATCTACCTATTAAATTTATATACCTAACTATAATTAAAAATGTGTTTTACTAAATCGTTTAGCTATAATCATTTAATAAATTAGGTACTAATTAGTCCTAATAAGGTGTGTTTTGACAGGTTAATAAGTTAACATTTTTGTTAATCTGTCAAATGTTTATTTCGTATTTTTTTTATAGTAATAATAAATTGTGATTTCAATCTTAAAAACCAAGTACAAATTTGTCCATCGGCAGTGTTGTGTTTACATCGTTAGTTGATTAATATATTTTATTATTTTAATTTTATCTTTTCATATAGCTATCAAATTATAACCACTGGCCAAGTCATCCGAATCAAATCGTTTTCTTATTATTCTATTCATCATTTATATAGATATTGTTAGTCTTATGTTATTTACAAACTATTTATGTTCATTTGTTTCTCGTACTATACAAAGCGCGTGTAGTAGATTGAAAGTATGAAAAAACCTTCGGCTACCTTATTAACTTTCACTATATGCATCAATGTCTATTGTTAAATTTGTGATCCAACTATCCGAGTAAAAACAATCCTGCTAAGTTCCTTTTCTCGGAGAATCCATTTCTCTGATCATTCCTTTGTGGCGTGAACAATTTTTTCGTATAAACAGTTTTTGGATTACAAGTGAAAATGTAATGGTTTTAACATATAATGATGCGTTTTCTGTACCTGTGTACACGATTTCAATCTGAAGGATTGCTTCGAATGCTCCAATGTATACACACTTAGTACTTCTTGATAGGGAACTTCAATGTTAGTACGTTAAGAGGGGGGGGAGTAATTTTTTAAATATCTTAATTGTTTTCCGAATAATTAAGAAAACTCGTATGAAAATTGCAAACAAAACTTCAACCCGGATATTGATTTTAAACTCGGCACAGACTATTATTTTATTACATACAATCCCATTAAACTACAATATTTATTATTTGTTTATTATTTAGATACCTATTATATACTAGCATTTTATAATTTTCGAAAAATTTGAATGAAATTTGTGCTGTGCGTATGTAGGTGCTTGTTAAACAACCTACTGTATTAAGAAATTTGTTTCTACTATATCATTCATTTTTATAAATATAAATTAATCCATCTGGCCTTTTCCACTCAGAATCAAATTTAAAAGACATTGCAGACAGCAATATTTTTTACCGACCTTTGTACCTCCCCCGACCGTAAGTCTTTTCTGACCTAGAGGCTAGAAGTCTCTTTTTTTATAAAATTAAAGAACATAGGTACGATTATAATATATTTATGCGTGAGTACGTGACTGCAGTTATTCATTATATTTATTTGTTAGGTATTATATTATTTGGGGTTCCCTGCGTGGTTTTAATCTTCCTTCTTTCTTGGTAGTACATATAGTGACATTCATTTATAATACTTATATAACCGGCCAGTTGTTGATTACTTAAATATTATCTCTGCAGCTGTAACAAGCATGTGATGTTAACCCGCAGACTATATCCCGGTCCCTACGGTCATCCCAATTTTCACTTATTTTATATTTTCATTACGTGACCACGGATCCCGTCTATGGATAATACTACTTCCCTGTTCCCATACATATGTGATCACTGCAGAGTTTTCATATAAACACTGTAGACCATGTTATTTAATCTGAAATCACTACGGCAGTATAATAATATGTGGAGTTAATAACTCGTTTAAGTTGAATACCTAATAACACCGATTATACTGTACTCCCGAAGAAATATTTTCCTTTTTTTTCGATAGATAAAAGATAAACCAGTATGTTGTATAATATATATGATTTTATTCATTAAAACGTATTTTTAGATATAATTTTACCGGTAGAAATAACATAATGCAGTTGTATTGTGTGATTTTTACAGAACCTTGTATAAATAATATTTACCAACGATGTTTATTCTGACGATTTTAAAAAAAATTGTCAATCAGCACTTTTCATTTTTATATTAGACTAATATTGCACGGTATAGTGTAGCTTAGTCACCAAATTCTAAATCGTCAAGATACGGTCACGAAAAAATTAAAAACTACATTTTCATTTTCACATAGATCTGTGCGAATTATAAACTTTTATATGTATTAATGTATTGATGTAATAAATTTTACGAAGCGAATATTATAATTAGTTATATTTACGTCGAACAAGTTCATGATTTACGAATGTCCAATGTATCGTAGAAACTATTATTTTTCCTTTCGTACAACGTGACGCTTATTAGCTGGATAATATAACGTCATACCCCATTATATAATCAACGAATCCAAAATATGAATCGAGGTCTAGTATATTTATTTATTTATTTTTATTTTCTATGGACAATTATATTATAATATGTACGCGGATAAAAAAAAAAAAAAACGCGGATAACGAGGGATTACTGTATTGTTATTGATGCGAGTTTTATATCATGCAGATTAGGTAAGGTTAGGTTCATATCATACACACATTACACATTTATACGTGCATACGTGTGTGACGCGTGTTTAATGCACATTATGTATAATTAAAAATCATTTTATGATTAGACACGGTGATATTTTGTATTCATTGAGAAAAACGCCGTCTTACACGATAACAACGCGCGTAATGTTATCGTCATGTCACCGCTGCAGTGTTCGTTTGCCGTATACATATAAATCTGTGAACTGCAGCAATCAAAACAGTGCAGTGTATTTTAATATTATTGTACATGCAACTTTACAACTTTCACCGCATATATCCTAGTTTATTATTGAACAATTCGTAACCGTATTATACAATACAATATGCGTTTAGTGCATAATGTCTCACCGTTAAAATTCGAACGATATGCATTTTAGTTTTAATATAATATATATTAAATGAAATATTAAAAACCGTCTATTCGCTACGTTCTATGTGTACCGTTAGCGTTTCGAATTCTGTTTTGAATATATTTTTTAATATCGTAAAATATAAAGTATTCGTAATACAACAATACATAAAATCTCATTTTCTTTCTTTGACTCTTCGCATAAACGTATCGTAAATCGTATCAAACTATTTTCGAGTCGTACATACGCATTATATACGTTTTAGAAAGTAATAAATATTAAATATACATATGTGTGCACCACAGGAACGTTTTGTATTAAAATATTTATCATTATTACTAATCTAGCCAATAAATTCCTAAGCAAATCTTAAACATTTCTCGCGAACAAGGATTAATAATATTAAGTATATATTTTACAACGCGAACGCTGATATAATAGTTATAAATACCTATAGTTATATGTTTTATTCTTTCAAGCAGTATATAAACGAACATCGGTCGACTAGGTACATCAAAAATCATATTAGATTACCAAAGTTGATTACTACGGTTTTTGAAAAAAAAAATAAATAAATAAAAAAAATCGATTTACACGGCTCAGGTGATGATCGTTTTCTATAGCCTCCGGGTCCTCTCGGTGTCGTGGGCGGAAAGTCGTATAAACACACACCGTGGTCTACGACTAAGCGTATCATATTGTACGACGCAAACCAATATTTATTATAGTATTAAATATTTATAGATACAGATTTATATTTTTTTCCTGCTAAAATGCTTATACGTTATAATGTTCGAATTATGCATAGTTTAGGAATTTCATTGCACAATATTTACATGCTGTCTCTGTTCGAGTACATTTATTATCCCCATATAAATACCGCAGCCGAGACTAATACTGACTGACGAACAAGCGCCATGCATTATGAATTTAATATGACATTGTGACGGTTCGGATTATTATTATATTATTGCCGAACATTATGCTTTTAACAGATTGAGATTTAATTTTTTGATGTCAATGACTTAATTTGTATAAGCACGCACTCGATAATATTTTTAAAGCAACTTGTTCTCAGACCCATTAAATAAATCAGATAGTTTAATAATTATAAAATAAATAAATCAATATTTTATTGTTTTACATCGTATTCGTACGAAGACACAATGTCGAGACATGACCATTATTCGTTATTTATCTAACAGTCAACACATTCACAATATTAAACGGTAGTCTTGTGTTTTTTAAGTTTACGTCCCTTAATCACTCAAATCCTTCACTCAATCCACTCAATCCCTTAAATGTTATTTACATTTCATAATAATATTTTTTTAAATAACATTAAGAGTTCCTTGAATACGCAAGTTATTGTTCGTATAATTAGATATATATACTAGTATTATGTTATTGTCGATTGAAAAAAACGCGTATCTATTTTATTTTTAATTGCGTAATCTCAAAATGAACGATTCGGAACAACTCTATATTAATTACAATTGTATAATATCCTATATTTGTTATTTCTTACGTACACAACGGTTTGAACGATAAATTTCGCGTACTTATTATCATATTATAATTTATAATATAAACGTACTCAAACAAATAGTGTATACAAAAAATAAGGCCGATACTCGAAAAAACAAAAAAAAAAAAATCATTAACTGTTTATTATTGCAGCATTATTATAAACACTCGTAATTTTACATATTATAATAGTACCAACTATACACTTCAAGGGCGCAGTACCGAAATTCTTCGAGTTATTCGCAAGTCTTGAAACTATTTGAAATAACTCGTTCAAATTCTTTTGACTCTGCAGATAAACACTACACTCGACAACAATATGTCATCATTGTCCGTATATACCACTCGTATGCGTATACAATATCATTAACGTAGCATTCTTGGGTTTAAAAAAATTATGAAAACATTTTACTATATAGCAAAATATTTTAGACACGCGTGCGCGCTGTATACGTATACTCCTTCTCTGATAAGTGGAGCCGTTATATAATCCTCATGGTACAGTCGGTGTAGTATACATTGTATACAGGGTACGAGAAGAAATAGTTTGGAACCCTTAATGTTGTAAATCAAAAATATTATACTGTGTAAAACGTATAAAAGTTAATAATAAAACAATAGTACTAACAATCGAATGGTATAAATTAGCGATTAAACTTTGATTGACATTTTGGTGTTTTCATTTGTTTTCATTCGTTTATTATATTATGATATTTAGTACTAGGGTTTTCAAACCTTTTAGATGATTGCAGTTACTCTGTCGTCTATCATTGTGTGAACCAAATATTAAATTATTCATAGATACAAAAAAAAAAGTTTTTTATACTGCATTTTATTCATATTTTCTCTCTCTCTCTTTCATTCTCTGTAGTTGTGTGTGTGTGTGTGTGTGTGTGTGTGTACGTCGATCGTGAAAAATGTATGCTCGACTCGCGGGTGAATGATTCTATAGGTGAGATCATAGATCTCGCGTGCGCCAGCCAACGGCGCTCTAACACTGATCGCTACTCCCAATGAGTGTGCTATGTGCAGTGTAATAGGTTCAGCGGTGCTGTGACACAAGCTTCGCCGTCGCGTACCAGATAATATTCAACTTTTGTCGATTATAAACGTAAGTAAAAACTGTATACATATTTAATTATTTTATTCCCATTAGTTTTTATTTTATTTTTTTTTGTTTATTTCAATTTAGTATTTTTTTTTTTACTTGTTTCATTTAAAAATAAAATATTGTAAACCCAAATTGTATTATACTCACAAGCAAAACACACGACGGGCTAATGTATACAAGTTAATATAAAATTATTATTTTACACAAAGAATTATACACTATAATAATATGTATTAGACGATGGTTCAAATATTTTGTAACGTAAAATAAATCGTTGATTTTGTTTGATTAAAAGCGCGAATTCTATAACATATCATCAGCTGTTTGTTAAATTTGTTTAACCACGAATATTATACCTGACCACATCATTTAGTATAATATTATTATGACGGTATACGTAAGGCAAAACTTTTACAATCAGTTATACATTAAATAAATTTATAAAGAACAAACTTAAATTTTTAATTGTTGTGAACGGCATAATACTAATAACCGTACGTTTAAACCTACATGAACATTATTTATCTTGACATTTTAATTGCATTATACTAGCTTATAATATTTCGTTTATACTCTGTACGGGCAATTGGTCAATAAATGTATTTTGAGCATTGTTTATACGTGGGTTTCGTATTAAAAATGCAAAATAGAATATATTTTAAGTTATTAAGTATAATATTTATATATATTATTATATTATAGTAAGCATATTATACTTGATAAAGAATGCACTTTGCTAGTCAATTGGTTTAATTCGTCGTCACCGTACACTCGTATTATGTTCAGATAATGCTTTTTCCATTCCGTCCCATTAATGGACTTGACATGAAAATAAAACAATTCACACAATTTATGTATATGGATTTTTATGCAAATTCATACCATAAATACACAAAAATATTCAAAACAAAAATTTATTAAAAACTAGTACATTATAATATGATCAGTAGTAAAAATATTAGACAATCTAAATAAATTTATTAAACAATTTTATCAACAATATTATAATAACACTATTATTATGCTATCGAGTTTGAAAAGTATTACCGATAAATACGTATTGTTTATATTAAATTATTGTGAGATGAGTGAGTACTCATCTACATGAGGTAATAAAAAATATACTCTCGGAGCACATTTTTGTGTTTGGAAAAACTTCTTTCCACATATAATTGGAACATATTTTAAACATAATAAATCTTCAACTGTCATGATAGTTCATCCCCTTTGTCACATCTACTTAACTCACCATTGATTAAATTATCAATTTTTATCAATTTAGAAATTAGAATACATACGAATTTTTGAAAATACACTCATAAGTTTAGATCTAATGAAATCTGTACCTAGCCCACCTTCTTCTAGCTTATTTTTATATTTTGGATAAGTAACCTCATAGCGTAACATTCGATTTTTTTAGTTTTGTTATAGGTAGTTTCTATTAAAGATAAATATAACTAATATAAGATATTTTAAATCATAGTACAGATGTATATATTGAGTTTTATCACTATAAAAATAAATCGCCATTTTATCAAATATTCGTCTTTAATTAAATGTAATTATTACTAAATATTGTATAGTATACAACATTTAAATGCAATTATATCAAGAAATATACAATAAATAAGAATTTTCATTAAAATATGCAAAAATAAACAAAATAAAAAATTGACTATAGAATATTCAAATTATTCAATATTATGAAACATCAATATTTTTACTCAAAATTATTCTAAGTGAATTGAAGAAGAATATGCATTTGCATAAAAATCCGGGCCCTATAAATATATTTTTATCAATTTATTATGTTTGGCACCTGTTTTTACACCCAACTACACTGCAGTATAAGGTATTTTTAAGAGCGTTAGAAATGTTTTCAATATAAGTTTTATACCTCAAATTTAATAATATAATTTCTGAAATAAACCTTTAATGTAATAATTTACTATAATATTTTCATGTATGAATTTTGGAGAATAATATTAGTCTTCGCGACACGATAAACAAGTACATATATTTTTTTAAATTTAATTATTACTCGAAATTATTGATACAAAACAGTATATACACGACATTTTTTAAAATTTGTGAAGGTTAGATGTATATCACAAACGGTTGATTTTGATTTCATTTTATTCAAATATAATTTTTATTTTATAGAATATTTAAAACATAAAATTAAAAGCCATTCAATTTCCCTCCATAATAATAAATAACATAATTTAGCATAATATGAGTTGCCTATACCATACTGTGAAAACCAATGAGATTAGTTCGATTGCAATAAGTGTTCGTTGAAAAAAAATTAATAAAGTGAGTAGGTAATTATGCAAAATACCTCTATTCAGTATATGTATACGGAACATCATACTCAAGACAAACATCACATAATTATATGAAATGCGTCGTTGGAGGGTCATTGTTTTGTCTACAATGTGAATCATATACGGTTTCTTCTCGTAGTTAAACACGCAAAAATATAAGAATATTATTGCCCACGCATAATTAAAATATTATTTCAAATGCCGCCAATGCCGTTTATTTTACCGTTATAATATTATCGCATACCTGATACAATTTTCACAAAAGTGTTGGTATTGAGTGTTTGTATAGTATTTAAAACCACTATATAGCTGAACAAGACATAATAGTATAATATCAGTCGATGACTCGATTTCAAAAGGATTTTGAAAATCGAAAACGTATTCCACGGAGTTAATTGATTTCTTTTGCAAGGGTGAAGGGGTCGATGAGTAATATATCAAAATATTCTATTCATTCGAGACAACTTGTGTAATTATTATTATAGCTGACGTGTTATATTTTATTCGATAAAACGGCCTCGTCGTGAACCGTGGTTTATTACCAATTAATTGACAAGGCGAAAAACGAATATACATCGTTTTCAACATATCATTATAATAATGTTATAATACACTTGCGCAGTTGTGCGTATAATATTATACTACTTGCGTCCGACAAACAAACGTAAAAATATTATTACCCGACCACGTGCCATAGGCTATAGCTGGTCGGATGACCTGCACTTCCTACGTACAGGCATTTTTCCAAAATTTGGCAGCTACTCGAAACTATTCGTGAGCTCATGAGTAATTATTATACACACCGTCAAGGTGTTTAAATGTAGGGGACAAATGATATAATTCTTGATCAATTTAATGTCACGCAAGCAATATATTATTTAATATTGTATCATATCACAATGCATCGATTTAATAGTGATTACCTACATTGATTTGGGCTTCAAAGAATTTTTATTTTTTATTTTTTTCACATAATAAGGCAATATATTATACATAGGTGTCTCTCGTACCACGTATTCACAGTAGGAACTTACTGTAATTTTGATAAAAATTCTTGACTTAATAATATTTTTCAACCTGGACTCTTATCAATGTTTTCAAACAGCCGTGTACGTCAACAGATAATGAAAGTATGCGAATAGCTGAGCAGTTTAGTTTATTATATCTATGAGTACCGTTGTCACGGATATTATAGATTTAATGGTTGTTAACTTGAGTGATGTATACAATAACGGTATCATAATTAGACGTTTACTATATTGTCATAATCCACGAGACGTATATGAACTGCAAAACATATTTGCACCGACGTATATTTTTATTATTTTGTCGTAAACAGAGCAGTATCTTTTTTTATTTTAAATGCATTTTAGATTCGCCGGTAGCATTATACGACTTTAAAAAATTGAGTATGCCAAAATCCGATGATCTTCTAGTATACGAGTAGCATTTGCCAAACTGACCGTTGTATATAATATTTATTATGTATAACGTATATGTTTATTACGTTCGCCAAGAAAATGAGAAAATTAAAAATGTCGGTTTATGCGAATCCATAACAATACATTATAGACATTAATTTTGCGTATAACACGAGAAAGTTATAAAACAATGACAGTGATGAGCATAAAAATTAAAAATTATTATTCATATATTTTTGCCTATGATAATCTATTTTTGCACAGAATAAATGCATACAATAATACAAATCCAAAATTATATAATGTAATTGTCTTTATCTTATGATATTATAGATGATAGATTGTTTAAATTAAATTTAAATTTATTTTAAATGATAGAAATTATAGTTCGCATCTTTATATCGTCTTCATCATAACGTTATTATAAAGTACAACCCGTTAACCATAAGCCGTTCACCGATACGGCTAAAACTGGGCCTACAACTCTTAACGCGTGTGCCACACAAACTTACATTATGTCTGGTCAAAGTCAGAAACTCCAAGTCAACGTGTATCAGGTGGTCTACAATTGATCTTTATCATAGGGCATAAATCAACTTGGGTAAATCTTACCATTTCAAAGATAAACTAGAGACTGATGTTCGTTACCGATTGGCGATTACACCATCTTTTATAAGTACAGAAATTGGCGACAATATATTTCAGCAAAGGCTTTTATCGTACTGTGACAAACTACACAAAATGTGGTGTGTTAAGTGGATTATAAGTCATGATTTTCTGTCTCTGTCTATTAGACACGCAGTATATAGGAATTTTGACGTTTCCTATTTCCAACGTATCGATCGATCAGTTAATTTATGTCATATACAAAATTTTAAAAATGTGAAAAAATCGATCTAAAGAAGACTTCACAACGAATTTAAATCAGTTTTCAAAATTCTTATCACATCAATTGATCGGTCGGTACGTAGGAAATAGAAAATGTCTAAATTCCTATGTTGCGCGTGTGATAGACAGAGAAAGAATATTATGGCTTACAATCCCCTTAATCGTTATAGGTACTCCAGGAACCAAAAGTCGCAAATGTTTTTTCCGATAAGACAGTGATTAATGAAGAATACATTTATAGTTAGATGGATAAATCACTGCTTAAGACTTAGACATTGTATAAAACTTGAACCTTTAGAATCAATAGTATAAATTGTATTAAGAAAAATTTGCATGTTTTGATGGCAATTTGAGTACCTATAATCAACATGTAAACTTAAATATCTTCAATACTGATGGTAATAGGATGAAATTCGTATTGTTACAAATAAACCGTGTACATGTGTCAGATACTAACGAACAAGGTATAAATCATAGTTTTACTTTTAATCAGGGAACTACTCCCCTAATTACAGCTGTTTTAAAAAATGTAAAGCCTAAATTGAGCAAACCTAACACATTATTATTATTTAATTTTAACTAATAATATAATGTATATATGTGAATGTATAATATAATATTATTAAGTTAGATTGTTTACACACTTAGATTGTTTGAAATACACACTTCAGATAATAATAATTATCTAAAGATTTTTATTTTTATATATTTTTATTTTGAGAAAAAGCTGTTATAATCAATTAATATGAGTTTGATAAAAAGGATAGTCATCGAAACATTTCCTTTTGATTATTTCAATATCCACCCAATTTCAATCCGATTTATTGGTCTTAAGGTAAAAACGTTTGGCCTAGTCTACAATATGTATTGAAATTTCTGGCTAATAATGTTTCCGTTTTAATTTTAATAATATTGTTTATAAAGTTAAAACGTTGGCGCATGATAAAAAAATTATTTTGGGAACATTACATTTTTTTTTTTTTGTGTTAACATATATTATCGAGTTATTCCGAATGATTTGGAATAAAAAAACGCGGTTTTAAACTGCACTGTATATTAAATGAACTGTATAAAAATACCAGTAACAAACAGGCCAGTACTCTAAAAAATAATCAACTAAGCCTCGCAAGACGTTGCGTTGATTATAATAAGATATTAAAGATATACGATTATGATATATTAACGATTGACTCTGAGTACTTATTGCATGAGTAGGTACACGTAAAGTTAATACGAAGATAAATTCTGTAATATGATTGATAACAAACGGCTATTGAAACGGCCCTTCCTGCAAGCTACGAAAAAATATATCCTTGAGCCTGATGATGTAATACTGCAGGTATAGTTATAGGAGATTTCCATTAAATATTCCACTTCCAACTGTTGCCGTTAGTTGGTAATCTATCGCGTCGCGTACGTATTATGCACGCAAAGATTGTTATTTGGCTAAAAAAATTTGTGAAAAGCACATATTCCAGATCTTTGCTTAACAATAATTATTGTTTAAATGGAAATAACGACATTGGACGACGACATACCATAATAATATTATGTAAGCAATCAAGAGTGTTCATTTATATGCCTATACGCGGTGCATAATAATTTCGTTCCGATTTTGTTTTCGAAAATCTGACACGCACTACTTTTGGAGATAAAGACGTTCGCGGTCGTATCCGATTAAATTAATATTATTCATTATTATAGTGATGATAATAATAATAATTGCTTCGGCTAAACCACTGACCGTGTTTGTAATTTATTATAATTATTATGCACACAGTACATATATGCATTAGCGGCGACGCGGCTTAGAAGACTTAGATGTAAATACCTATTATATTATACAGCGGCTTAGTGCGAGTGTGTACACGTACAACAATAAATTTAAAGTCGGATGATTTGACTTATTTGAAATCAAAAAAAAAAAAAAGTAGATATCAGTACACATATTTTATCTTAAATAACTATTTGATTTACAATATTATTGTCGATAATTTGGATTTTTTAACGTCTATGTCACATGTATATTTTGAGTAAAATAAAGGATATGGGAATATTATATTTATCTACTCTGACGAAATAACGACAAGTGTATAGAAAAACTATGTGGAATGAATTATGTGTACATATTTTAGAAGATACATTGAAGATAAACAAAATGTATTTTTTATTTAAAGTTAACTTAAACTTGAAAACAAAGATGATCCGTAAGAGCCAATAGGGGTAAGGGTTTCTTCAAAACATCGTTGATGTTGAAAATTATCCTTGATCGATCAATTTCTAAACCTTATCTCTATATATAGTTGGTTTATTTAAACTTTGAGCACATAAATTATTATTAATTAAGTATTTTGTTTGTACGCTTTTCATTCGGTTTTCCTAAAAACTTATTTTAGAACGATAATCGTGAAATATAAATCACTTATTACAACTAAACCTATTAATTAAATTGCTGTATACCAACAGACACATTATTAACATTAATCCTGATAGATTAAAATACATTTTGGGTAAGCCGTGGTCTTCATCTGATTGTTTTTCTGATGGCATGGCTTATCATTGCTTTTAAACTCAAAATATTAATAACTATATAAACTCTCTAGTGTAAGTGAAGTGTCCCAAAACAGTTTTCCATGATTGCAACTTCAACGTTTAAAAAAATAAAAAATCAGCCACCAAAAGATTTCGATTTATTTTATATATTAATTATACTTATACTATTTATAACGCATTAATGAATGATTTATGACGTGTATAGTATATCGCGTAAAATCTGAAATTCTTCAAAACCGAAAGGAATTTAAAATTTATAAATAATATATATCGAAAAAATACGTGTAAAAAACACTATATAAAACGTTTTTTAAAAGTTTATCTTGAATCATGGAATTTTAACATTAATGACCTATTTATTGTAGGTAGGCAGCAAATTTAATTATCAATATTATGTGAAGAGCTCAATATATTGTTCGAACCATACATATTATAATCTAAAATATTTCGTTCTATTTTATGTGACGAAACAAAAATAAAAGTCACCTCGATTCACTATTTTAATTTAACAACGTATATAGTTCTCGGTATTATCGGTGAAATAATTTCGTAATAAATTAATAAAAACTATAATATACTACGCGGCGCGGTGCATAAACTTCAATCGTCATCCTGCGTGTCCTCACACGTCTTCCATTAGTTGTTTACGTACGTAATTACGTACTATAATATACAATAAAGTCGTGTGGTAGAGAGAACAAAACGACAGTAATTAGAAACAATAAATACTCGATTAATCTCACGGTCGGGTTCCATTTCCGAGATACCTATATAGTTATACATAATCTATATAATACGTAGTACATGCAGCCGGTGTTGATTACGGGTATATACCTACGAGTTACGACAGTTATGCTGCGACACACCTAATATGTTCCCGCGTCGCCGTATCTATAAGTCCATCGATCTTTTGCGAAAGGAAAACAAAGCCGCGCACGACGAACGAAACAATATATATGAAATGTACGCTACTATGCGATTTTATCACAATCGGGTCAATAGGACTCAATATACGCGTACTGTTGCTGAAGTCGGTGCAAAGTCCACACAGTATAACATACGTGAGTACATATATAATATTATTTTCGCGCAATGTTTATCCCTCGACAGCGGTCGGGATGTTTTTTCATATGGAATTATGGGGAGACTTTCACTTACATCACGTCATGGTACACGTAGAGCTTAAAGTAACAAAAACAAATTAAGAGTGGACTACGATCCGTGTGCCATTTTGAGCGCTATCCGCGTAAACCTATCCCCTACTATCCATACAATTACTGTTTAATTATACAATATATTATACGCACAGACTATATTTTCGTATATTATAGGATATGTATATACACTATATGGTCTATATGGTCAAATATATATATAATTTGAACCTATAATGATTATGATTTAGTTTTTGTTGTTAAAAACCTTTACGATTTCTCGGATCTATCAGCTATATAATAATGCGATATGAGACGTAATAATTGCGAAAAAGTTATAATATAAAATATTTTTATTATTAATATTAACCCATAACAACCATTTAGTAATACATTTTAAATGTGGGCGACTATTTTGACAAACAGTTTAGCGTACCAGTAAACTTTTCGGATAGACGTTAAAGGGCCGCTTTTTAACCGCTATGAGAGGTATAAGGGGATTGCACCCTTTGCGTCCTCATCTTACTTTAGTGTCTTACATAAAACAACCACCGCGACCATTTGCCAACCTGTTGTTGAATGCAGGACTCGCGAAAAGGTCCACGTGTTCGCAAGCACCCGTAAAGGTCATGATTTAATTTTTCGCTGCGCACCAAAACGTTATCATCACGTAGTTATCAACGGGCGCGTCGCGTATTATTTTTACGAAGACCCCATTTTGCCCGGTGCCAAATTCACAGTGGTGTACTATGCCTATACATACGTACATTTGATATTATTATTATTTGTATTATTATTATTAATCGTGCATTGCTCGCACATTGTGTAGTATACCGCCGTTTGTCCAATTGGTAACCGTCCAAATAGCTCTTCAATTCGGTTTGAACGATCTATTTAATACGTTTATAATAATATATATATGCTGTATAGAAATAGAATCAAAATATTAGAACCGAACGTTCACGTTGCTCGTTACGCACTTGTGCCGCTAATATGCACGAACATTAAACCCGCGTCTAACTCGATTTTCGAGTTTTAACATAGGCGTGTCCAGACCTTAGTGGCCGCGGAGGCACAAGACATTTTTAAATCAGCAAAACCCTTATTTTTTTTAGTCATAAACGTTTTATATAGATATGAGATATTTTTAAAACATAAATTACGACGAAATTTTTATTGTTTTTAAAAAATTACCTAATAGTTTTTATAAATAATAAAATGTATGGATCTTGTGACCTTTTTTTTCTCCTGTCATGATTTTTTGTTGAACACAATCCACCAGGGAGCTGGTGCCTACCCCGGTCATCCTCGTAAACACTTCTATGCGAGTTTATTCGCTTAAATCGTTATTTTTTACCAATATACTATACATTTGCACAACACTCGCACAGTCACACTTAATCTAACCAACGTTGAAATTACAACCTACACGAATGTGGTAAACCTATAACACTGTACGTCTTTACCTATGTAAATGTAACCTTTGGAACAAAAATAGATATACATAAATTATCATATTGAAAATGTTATAAAATAAAAGTGAGAAATCATTCTTCTAGCTGGTTATTGATATTTATACTTATAAATTATAATTATATACTTGGTGTATAACTATCATATAATATTATACATTTAGTTTTATGATCGATGATCTACGTACAGAGAAACAGACATAATAATTCGATCGAGTAAGCGTAATATTCAATTGAATGCGATTAAAAACCAATGTAACCAATGTAACCAATGTAAAAACCTTCAGAAATTGTACACTGATAAGAATAAGTTTATCTAAAGCAGTTCGTTTTCACCTTAAGTTTCACATCTACCCTCTAGGTGCAAATAATGGCAGGGGTTCATGCTACACATAGAATGAAATCCAAAAATTTGGACACTGTATTATAAGTATATTAATTAAATAATGAAAGTAAAATCGTTTAAAAGGATTTCAACGCATAAGATATGAAACGCTAATGTTATCAATGATAACTGATCTTCGTGTTTCGCGGGAATTTTTTCCGGAAAAACGAATATAAAACGAGAGTAATATTTAAATATTTTATTATATTGGACAATGTTATTAATTAAAATCATTCGTGGAAACAAATCCAAAGTCATTTATCATATTTTATTATTTTCGCGATACTCTGCAAGCACCAGATATAGGTATATACCCACGTATTATATCCTATAGTCATTTTTTCTCGCGTTTCGCGTTTACCGGATGTACTTATATCGTAGTAGTCGGTGCGCTGCAATAATTAGGGCAAGGTGTTTGGTGTTCGTTTTGACACTGCAATATGCGCGTGTGTGACGTACCACCAGCTATATATATATATATTTATATAAGTTATAATAATATACACGAGCGTATGTACACGTACAATATAATATGTAGCATAGAACGACGATGACAAGTGACAACCATGATTGATCCGGAAGCCCATTCATAAGAAGAAAATACGCCTCGAACACGCGACTGAATACACAGTTTTCGCATTGTGGTGCCGTGTACGCGGCTCCCGTAGTTTTCGTGTCGGCTATACATTATTATGTATGCCTATGCCGCGCGTATACGGTATCCCTCTATGTATAATAATAATATTGCGTCGGTGAATTTTTATCGTGACTCGTCAAGTACGCGTGTATAAGCACGCATTATATTTTCTTTTTCCAATTATAAAATTCAAAACGAAATCTTTCGTTCATGATTTACAGCAACAAACGCTTGCGTTTATTTTCTACGGACACGATTTTATACAAACGACGGGGTGTTTTTCTTCCTCCTATAATATAAACCAACTTATTATGATGTATTAGAAAATAGTGGCATTATGTGCATTAATGGTTACCTATTACTGGAGTAATTAAATCCATCGCCATCGGTGGGAATCCGAGTACCGAAAATGTTGAGATTGAATAAATACGAGTATTTTAGGTTTTAAGCAGTACATATAAGAAAATGAGGAAATAATAATGTAAATATTATAAATACAGTTTTTCCAATCCACTCGAGAAACTTAGAAAGTCCTAAATTTTAGTATTGACTTAGGTATAATGTATTGTCTAAATATTAAGAATTAAGAGTATCTAATAGTATGTATTGCAGAATTTTCTAACATGATTAGTTACCGTATACCTATTATTATTTTCTTAACCAACAAAGGGTAAGTGTATTGTTTAGTCTATGTAGGTACAAGTATAATCCGGAATGAAATAAAACAATATTATTATTTAGTCTTGAATGAGTATTTATTTTTTTTTTTTATAACACAAGTATGACTATTGAGATAGATACTATGTTTATCTCTTACACAATATCAATTTGTAAATAAAATACCAACCGAAAAACAATGACAATCACTTTAAACATATTTTGGTTCAAATAGTTATGTTATTATTATTCATGGTTAATTATGTTTGTAAAACAGGTTAGTTATATAACTATTTTGTGTATTATTTTGATTTCAATTAATCAATGAAAACCATCTAAAATATAAATAATATTCATTGTATTTAACATCTGGAAATGGTTATATGAGCTACTTATTATATATTTTTGGGTCTAGAGTATAGTCTCTTGTGGCATTACTAGTGGCATTACTCCCACGGGCCACGGGTAGAAATTCCTCCCCGAAAATTAAAAGTGTCTTTATTGCGTTTGTTAGATTATCTTTTATTTATTTTAATTCGATTATAATATATTTTTCTTCCATTGTTTTATTTATGCTTTTAAGGAAAAACATTTTGTTATCTCCCATTTCTCGGATATTATCTATTTCAATTTCCTAAACTAAATACTTATTTTCACTGACGGATCAGTATCTCTCCTATCCCCAGGATTTTCATTTTTTATACCTTCCATAACATATCGTATTCTTCGAACCTCTCCCCTTTGCTCCCTATACAACCACGAAACCGTATGTGATCTTCATCACATTATTTTCTTTTGTCCTTCTCTTTCTTTTCTTGTTTCCACGGTTTATTATTTTTACAGCTCTCTTCCTTAGGCTACACTTCCCCTGATGTAATACTTCTTCAATTCTCGTTCTCCTTTCGTCATCTCACACATTTTAATTTTATCTGTAACTCTGGTTTCCTCATATAAGAAAAAAAATGTATATTTAACATTTGTTTATTTTATTTTATTATTATATAATTCTATTTAAATTATTTATTCATTTTCTCTTGTTTCATAAACTATTATTAATTATCTAGCTATAATATCAAACAAATAGAATCAATTTATAGTAAAACCTCTCTATAACAGACACTCTATTAAACGGAATCCTCCTTATAACGGAAAATGTCAATAGTCCCGGTGTAAATGATATATGAAATTGACCTCTCTATGATGATGGTCCCAAATAATTCCGTTATAGAGAGGTTATATCGTATATTTATACATAAAAAAAGAGAAGTGTACATTTTTCTCTTGTATAATAATACTTTTGCTATGTTTTTAAGTAATTGATTGAAAAATATTTTTGCTCTTTGCTGAATTTTTTTTACTATTTGTTTTCATTATTAAAATATTAAGAACCTTATTTATTAAAATATTTATATTTTTACTTTATTTAATAATACATCTAATACTCTTATACATAGGTGCATTCAAATTTTTGAATGATGATTAATTGTATATTATGGTATTCAATGTTCATTATGATATATTACATATACTCGTATTATGAATATGTAGACGGTATTAGATTTAGGAAACCATACAATGTTTTTTTTTTTTTTTAATATATAATATCAATAATGCATTTCAAGGACATAGAAAATAAGTCCACGCTAGCGCGTCTTTAGACTCCTTCGGGGCAAAACAAACAATATCTATTAATATCCTATAAATTTACTATAGAAAGCAGCGTTTTTTCTCCCCTTGTTATTATTATTATTATTATTTTATCCGTCTCATTTGACGTCATTGTAGTGCTAATAAAAGAGCTATCTTTCGAAATCCCCAGCGTCTTTCGATTATGATACACCTAAAATATGTTGGCCGCGTGGAATGTGATCAAATAACGACATTTTGGTAGTTGTTTGAAATTTGTTTTTAATTATAACACGCTGCGTATTTTAAGACCACCCGTATCTTCATTTAGGAGTAAAAAAAAAAAAAAAAACTGAACTATTTGGTATATAGCAGTCAATACTCGTGATCACACGAATGGAAAATTATAGAATTCAATTTTTTTAATCATGCTGAAGGTATCTATTTATATATTGCCGGTAGCTATTTAGTTTCTTTAACGCTAGAAAACATTTTTTATTCGGATTCAAGAAAAACTCATGTATTTTTTGTTTGTTATTTATCCTATTTATTCAGTTAAATTGTATTAATAAATTTGAAGTAATTTACAAGAACCTAGAGAAGTTTGAACTTATATATTTTGTTTTGCATGAGTTCATATTTTTTATGAGCATTTCTACTCATTTTAACTTACATTTTGAAAAAATGTGTATACTATATACTTTATATTATGATTCTACATTCATAGACAAATTGTACTTAAAATAATTATGTTGACGCTATAGAAGTTTAGTTAATAATTTTTAATAAGAGTATATTGTCTCTCGTTTCTTTTCAAGTTTACTTCGGGAACTATAATACCATTGTATAAATTCCGTAGTAAAAAATGAATATTAGCATTTAACTAATTTGTTTTTCCCTAAGCATTTTGATCACATTACATCATACATTAGAATACTCCAATTTGAATAATGACCAATGAATATGCGATGATGATCTCTTTTCGCTATTTACACTTTTTATTTCGTTTCGTTGCTTTGCGTGCGTTTATATATACTTTAATAAATTCAATAATTCGATCAGTCTTTTGGTATACTATATTTACGGGTTTATTAAACTTAACCGTCGAACATTTTAATTTATTCGATTTATTACTATACGAACCCTCCTCTCAACACGTAAAAGATTTCATAGCTTCAAAAATAATTTCATACTTGAATAATTTGATTTTAAATTAATATTAATAGAATATAATATCATGTATGATTTATTTTTTTGAAATAAGTCACTGCAAGTCTTAGCATTTTATGACTGATTATTTATTTGCAAATAGTTAATAAATATTTTCGTTCAATAATTTATATATTTACGTATCGTTCATATGAAATTAATGATTTAATTTACCATTTCTTCTTTACACAAAACCTTAAAGAATCATTATAGCAAATATTATAGTGTTTAGTCGTAACTCGTAAATGAATAATAATTAATTTTTTAATTGTTAAATGACATCTACGATTCTTGAACTTGGCTTTATTTTATTTAAAAACGGTGTAGCAATCGTAATATGTTCGTATAGAACCATAAACAAACGCACGTGAGTTCGTGCGACACATAAGTTCAAGGGCGGACTGTGTTACATTGACACCAATATTAGTTCCTATGATGCACATCTGCACGGTTACGTTGGGTTATAAAAACCAGACATCATTTAATGAAACATTTCGCAGTCTATTAAGTGCTCCTTATATTTGTTATTAAAACTAATGTGAAGTTTAAAAATACATTTTTAATTATTCATGGCGAAGTTTGAAATGTTAATTAAAAATGTCACAATGATGTTTCCGTTGTATAGGATTTTAAGTGTAAATTAAACGTATGTCTTTAATTCGTAGGCGCCATAATAATTTAATTCTAGGATTTGTAAATACGCATTAAACGGCTCGCAAATCATTTTAAATTATCATATACCTTAAAAGTTATGTGCTTATCATAAGAATAAAAGGATATTATTTTATGGGATTCATATCTATCGTTTTCAGTTCTTGTCAACGTATCAAACTTGAGCTTTTAAAGTATTGATAATTAATTATCATCATTCCCGTAATTATTATAATATTTGCATAAGCAAAACATTTGGACGTAGATTC
Organism: Chaitophorus viminalis; assembly: GCA_025469195.1. NCBI lineage: Eukaryota > Metazoa > Arthropoda > Insecta > Hemiptera > Aphididae > Chaitophorus > Chaitophorus viminalis. Next base: position 53,424 of record JAIPRK010000903.1, read on the forward strand.
TCTGGTCGATCGCAGGCGTACAGCAAAATTAATGAGCTTCAGTAACTTACTAAGTTGAAAAATAACTTTCTGAATCTAGTATCTAAAATCATTTTCAGAGTCTCCTTATATCCAATGTGGCAATGTGCTAAGTAGCTTGTTAGTTATACAAATTTCATTAGATAATTTATACCCCATTTTATTTCTTCTCTATAACCTTGCCATTGTTCTACATCTAATTTCAACTTTTCTAGTACCTAATTTGGTAGTTTAGACCTTTCTGATTATATGTCCTTACTGATTTTTATTGCCTTGGGTTTACACCCAATGTAAGTCTGTAAATATTATAATTATTTTAATATATGGAATATTTGTTAAATATTTTTCCAAAAAGTACCTATTTAAACAAACAAACAAAAAAAAAATTTAAAAAAATTATGTTTGTTATTTTTTAATGACAAGAATGATAAAAAAAAATAGGTTCAATTTATAAGCTGTAACGTCTGAAACCCACAAAGTAGCCTGATAATGGGCCTAAGCCTAATAATGTGCTTCGATCAAAGTAACTTATAGTGTGGTCATAATTATGACGATTTTTTTTTATTTTGCATTTGCATGCTAATATATATTGTGTTGGTAAATGTTTCGTCGTTAAATGCTATTGAAATATTTTGTATTTAAATTGATTAGATGGTAAGAATTTTAATGTTAATTATTATTGAAAACAAATAGTATTTATATAAATGGCTATTTTTCTAAAAAATAATTGTTTACTTAATAATTAAATATTGAGAAAAATAGTTCTAATTTATAAAAATTGCCTTTTTTGTTTGTTTGTATTTATTATATTAATATTACTTTCACTTAAATATTCATTAAATGTTATGTTCTATTTGCATTTTGCACATAGATAAGTAGAGCACTAGAATGATAACAGTTTAATATTCTACAGGATCTTGAACGCATAATATAACATAGCTCTAAAACGTCTAAACTTTTATCAAACAATTTTAAACTTCTATGTTCTAGTTTAATAGATTTAATATATTGTAATTAATTGCATTTTCTTAAATATTAAAACCAATACTAATTCTATGAATATACTCTCAGTATAGGCTCGCTTTCATTTACACTTTTTTTTTATCAAATAAACAATGATTTATGCAAATTATATTTCATTTCTATAAAAAAATATCTTAACGGAAACAGGAAACGCATTTTTTAAATATTTTGAAAAAATTTACGAAGTTGCATATACGAGTACATGTAGTTACGACCGTTTTAAATATACCAACTAAATTTAATATTTTAAGAACAATAGTATTGTGTTACTTTATTTTATAAGTTCGGACACATTGGTATGTATTTTTAATCAAACTATTTCCTACATTTCGCATCAATAGTTCAATAGTTAAGTACATGCATACATTATATTATCATTTATGTCCCTGTGGATTTCTTCGAACCTGCACTTCATCTATTTGTCCAACTTATGATGTAAATATCGACCTTCGCATATCGCATCCACCACCAATAATGTATTTATCATGATGATACTCTAGTTCTAAACATTAAACGGAAGTAATATATGCATCATACAAAAAAGGACGATCGAGTTGAAGAAAAAAAAATGGAATCCATTCGTTGCAGTTGGTGTGACTAACGCACCAATATCTACATTATATTTGTGAGTGTTATGAATTTTCATGGTGTTTTTGTAATCGCCAACTATACGCAGACGTTGCAGTTTGTAGTTATAGGATACAGAATTACAGACACACAATTCTTAATATGTTCGATGAATTCTTACAAATACTCGTAAAATTGATATTGCTGTTTTTATGTTTTTAAAATTTTTAATATTTTGTTGTCTCAATCGAACAAACGGTTTACTTACAGACAATCGTGGTCCATGGATACGTAGGTATGGTATGTTGGTAATTGTGCGTTCTTTCGTGGCGTGCATGTTTATTACAATGTACAAATGCATATTATACATCTGTTGGCTGTCCTCCGCCCCTTGATAACTAATAGTAGCATATTGCATATATAATATATATGTATGCATAGGTAAAAAATTATTGTTTAAAATACAATATTAATTAACTAGGTAATACTACTATGAGTAACTTATGTCAAGAACCAAGTTCTTTGGGATTAGTACATGTATGTAGTACATTTAAAAGTTAGTCTAGCTGTATCACGAGACATCTATCTCTGTAATTTGTGCTTTACGAGCATAGTCGTAAACAAATGTTGACCTAATTCTGTTCTATATTTTTTATAGTTGAAGTATATCAACCATTTATAAAGTATGTCATTTTCAATAAAACGATGTTCAATATAGTTTTATTTTCATAAAATATAAAAGAAATAAAATTAATCGAAACAATTCTAAATGTATTAAAATCATTATTTGTGAAAATAGTAGAAATTGTAATATATTTGTTAAAACTGTTAAAAGTGTAACGTTTACGCACAAAAAAGTTAAATTACTTAATGCTCAATTATGATAAAAAAACCATGATTTATAATATAATTTATATTATACGTAAATTTATCATATTATATTTCTTCTGTAGATATGTTTATTTATTATATTTTCTGAAGCTGTAGTATCTTCATCAAATTATATAATACCATTATTTCAGTACATTTCTTCTATTTGTTCACAATATACTACTGTCTGCATTTCATCGCTTACGCGACTGGATTTTGAATATTAATACTACAAGTGATTGTCACATTTAAATTTAATTATACTAGTATATATATATACGTAACGTACGATGCTAATCATGAATGTCAAAATGGCATTTATTTGAATATTTAAAATTTTCAAAGTATACAGTCCTCGCCCAGTATATAAAAGAACATGCGGGCGAATCGAAGAATTCTGAGAGTTGGTTTTTGAATAAACGACTGGATAAACATTCATGAGATTGAGAATTTAGTCCATTCGACAATCATTGAAACCTATGGAGCTAAAATAAAAAAACTATAAAAACTATAAACCATCAAATTAAACCCATTTTTGTAATAGGTTAAATAATATGGTTTTTTACATGCTCTCAGCTCGGCGTAGTTGGATTGTTGTCATACTTATATGTATAATAATATTATTGAGATTTTATTATTCATAATCTGAAATGAATGTGATGATTTCACACATCTTTGAGCCTTATGCATTATGCAGAGATCAAATATATTGAGATTCAAATCTGATACAAGTCAATACGCTTAATATTATATACGTGGTCTTACCGCAGTTTATTTATAAATTATATAATAAAACTCAAACGTGTGATTATCATATAATATTATCAGTGGAACAACGTATTCCACGCGTTCACGTAGGATTGGTTTATATTTGAAATGTCTGTACATGTATTGGATTTCAACAGTATCATTATTGAAGACACATGGTCAAACCGGTTGACATTTTCAAATAATGTGAAAAAGTTTTGACGTAGATCTTAATACGGCTATACGTAAATGAGTGATATAGAAATTTAAATATCAGTGCGACATCGTTACGATTGATATGGAATAAATTTAGTTATTATCATAGTACGCCTATTAAAGAATTTTCTATATAAATATCGTATAACCGCATCTTATATGGTTTATTTTGCATAAAACTCGGCGTAAGAGGAATGTCGTTTATTTCACCGAATACAAGATATTTTATTCGATGCTCGGAATTAATATACTCGTCCGAATAACTGACGTGCCAATTATTACCATGACGCCGGCAGTGCGACGACGACGTCTGGAAAATGTATTTAAGAGGTAGTCAGCAAACAATGACACTCGCGCGTACGATTATGTGTGTCATTCATAATATAATATATACATCCATACGTAGGACAACGACGATGACGACGCGCGACGACCGCTTTCCATTGTATTTGTATACTTTAAAACTTCTACACCACACATTACATCGCGGAACGTGCGGACGTAATATTTTAATTTTACAACCATATATTACATGACTCTACCTCTATTGGTGTATTATAATAATAATAACGATTAATGATGATAAAATCTGTTTGTTCGTAGTGTGCACAGTATCTGGCGTTTAAATTTGTTTTCGTATTGTAATATAATATACAACGTCCGCCTTCAGTTGATCGTTAGTTAAGTTTTTTATTTTTACATCGATCCAGTGAGTATAATATATAATTCGCATAATTTATATCATCTGACAATATGACATTTATGTACAAATAAATTGCACCGGATGAACAGATATAAATCAGCTATTAATTATTATTTTACATATATTACAACAATTTTCAATAGCATAGGTAGTTATTATAATTTGTTTACTCCAATAAAATAGCATTGAAATTGAGAATATAGAATAAATGGTATGAAAATACTAAATAGACATTTTTTTTTAATTGGCAAGTCCTACATTTAATTTGTAAACCATTGATTTTATCTATCTTAAAAGCGTGTCTACTTGAATTCAATACCTCAGTAACTATTTTTTATGGATTTATCAAGTTTATGGAAATCTTTTAACATCTCACATATAATATCAACTAAACAAAATAACGCAAAAATATTTGTACGTTAGTCATAAAAGCATGGACATATTTTAATAATAAGAAACTTTTCTTACCCTTGAGTATCTATTCTATATAAAAATTTCTTTATAAACTATAATTATTTTTTTAGTATTAATGAAAGTTAAATACGAATTTAAAATATGTCAAGTCTATATTCATGGTATTATAGTTAGTATAATTATTTTTAGAATCAATACAAATATGATAAAATCGATTATTTTCTTTTTAATATTTCCTATACTTCCGAAAATACTGTTTGCTAATATCAATAAAAAAAAAGTTGATGTGTTCCAGTGTTATATACCGCCGGTGCGTTTATGTAATTATTGAAACCGCAGTAGCAGATAATGGCTTTGGCATTCGATAAAATATTATTCACAGTTTATATACTGTGTAGATATTGTATAAATCCTTGGTATTATAATAATATACATGTGTGATCATTTTTAGATCGAAAATAACTTTAATATAAAGTAACACAAACGTAGTCAACCCGTGGTAGCTATGTAGATGATTAGCTTTATTACGTATAAAGTTTGTATAAGATAACGACAAATCATAATTGTGATTTGAAATCGACAGTTGAGGTAATGATAATATAATATCATCATATAATCAATAATGTAAAGAAGTCATGCGATAAACGCACGTGCAAAAAATATGTCTTGCAATAATATTATGAAAAGAAATCGGTTTTTTTCGTGCATATATTAGAGTGTTCGGTCGAAAATCTATCGAAATCACTTGTTAAACTGCAAGATGACCCCCTAAGGCCTAAGGTACCACGATATCTCCTGAGAAAATAAGATAACTTTACTCTATTTTTTACATGACTTGCTCTAATCAGGAAAACGCATATTCTTATTTCAATTAAGCTTTTAGGCTTTAGTAAAAGATGTAATAAAATAATTTTTGTATTATTATTTATTAAAAAGATTAGAATTTAGAGATATCCATTTTATTGTGTTGTAATTTTGACGTTTCAACTTTTTATTCTCATTAACCACATAATTTCCATTAATAATACTTTTATCGTTTAAAGAAGAATAGTGTACGTATCAAATATAAAAGTGTTTTGGCATTATCTTATCGCATTCCTAATAAGTCTTATTTTACAACCGAAAACACGAGTTTTCTGCGTAAACTACGTAAAAAATAAATACATATTAATAATCTTAAAATAAAAATTAGAAACGTCAGAATAACAATCTTCTAAATTCTATGAAATGGTATTGGGAACAAAATACTACCTACATATTACCAATTGCTGTACGTGTGGACCAAAACAATAATATTATCATTATAATTACTCTCTAGTAAACTTCAGATGACGACGGGGAGCTGCAACAACAGATGTTACGGCCGGGTGGCGGCGGTCGTTGTCGTGGCGGCGGCGTTGACTTGTGCTGTCGCGGACGTGGCCGCAGATGACTCCGATCTAGCCGGAGCGTATTGTGCCGCCAGACCACGAGGCTGTTGCCCGGGCCGGCAGGACGACTGTTCCGCACCGATACTTGGTACTACGTGCTATTGCGACGACTTTTGCAACCGAACCCGGTCAGAAGACTGTTGTCCAGACTTTTGGTCGTTCTGCAAAGGCATAGTTAAAGTCAAACCGGAGCCCACGAAACGTGAGTGATATAAATACTTTACAAAACTTAATAAAAAAATAAAATAAGAACGAGCGAAACTCATACGCGGTTGCAGAGACTCCATGCACGGTTGCACGATCGGGTGAGATACAGAAAGGGGTGAATGATGTTCCTGTATCGATGTTGTAAACCAATATAAAATTGATCATGAAAAAAAAACAATTTTAAGTGAGAGAAATCGAGGGTCAAAGTGCTAAATTTTGATGTTTTTTTTTTTTACTTTTCGTCAGTTTTTTCAGTCATTTTTAAAACTATTTGGAACTTCATAAAATCACTCTTTAACGTATCTAAGGGCAAATAAACCTTAACATTTTCTATCAAAAATATGATTGTAATGATCAGAGCAATCCCTCTGTTCGAAATTGTGCAAACAAAAATACACACACACACACACACACACACATATCATGGTAAAACTAATACATTCCTTTTTTCACTTATAATCTAACAATGATAAGATTTAGTTTATAGCCTCAAGTCTTCACTAGGGTATAGAACGTTTTTTTTAAAGAGATGATCTCATCATCTCAAATAGGTGGAAAAAAGACGGGAAAGAAATGATTTAATAATCACAATAGTGATATAAATATAGCATACTAAGTTTACACAAATGGTCCGAAAATGCGTTGGCTCGTAAAATTTAAAATACTATTGAATTGTTTTTGATCATCGAACACAAATCCAGATCGTTCCCTAGATTAGAGCGCAACCGTGGAAAAATGTACCTAATCTTCGAGGACGTTCATTTCATTTGTATAACGATATGTTTAATATTCGTTCGTTACGCGTGAGCTAATATCGAAAAAATAAAACTATAATAATATAATGAAATATCACGAGTTGACAGCTGCAGACGGAAATAGACATGCATGCCGTTAAAACGTTTTAATTATTATGTACTCCACAGTTCGACACCCAATTATACCGCTACCACGTGTACCTACATAAGGTTTACGAATGTGGAATATTTCTTTAATTATTATCGTCAGATTGTTGTTGCCAACGCTACCTAAATTATAATACACTATCGTAATCATAATATGTATACATTTATATTATATTATTTATTGTTCACCGTACCCATACCGTGCGCATAGTAATAAAATATAATACGTTAATGTATATCCACTCGTTTCATCTTGTGTGCACTCTATTGTTTCATTGTGATATTATGTTCACATTATCTGGATACGCCCGATGTCGTCGATTTCCTCCCGCTGATTCACGCGCGAAATTTACTATAAAAATATTATAATATTGTTTTATTTCGCAATACTTTATGAATGCAGCCTGTTTCGCTATTGCGGTGTATACATACGGGCATGCGCAATAGGTTTACTAATAAATAATAATAAAATACATAACGGTAAAATATTGTTACATTATTATCAACCCCGCGTCCCCGTAGTAGGTAATCTAGGCACGTCCATATAGGTACTGCTATGATAAAGACTACTAAGGTAAACTAAGGGGTTAGTATTTGAGTACAATACTCGTACCTAATACATACTATAATACATAGGTATATGATAGATATAATATAGAGATACGGTTATACAAACACAAATTTATTATACTGCATCAGATGCAGAAAACGCTAAAAAAATATAGAAAATCAATGATCTTCGACGGATTACACATAGATGTGTAAACTTCTAAAGTTTTTCATCATTTCATGTTTTTTTGAAAATTTAGGGGGTGCAAATGCACCCCTCTGCAACCCCTCATGGCAGCCATGGACACGACGGTGCATATATTTTCAGGAAATCATCGATTGGATTGTTCCTACGATCAATCACGTTTTCAATCGCTACTTTTTGTTTCATGTTTCCGCAAAAGGTCAACATTATCCAAACTCAACTGTTATTCGATTTCCTAAGTTGTAAATAATTGGTTTTATTATTCTTAATATAGGTACAATATAATAATATGCCGGTGTACAAATATTCTATACATATTATTATTTTTGTAGATAACACACAAGTAATTAACGAAATTCTAATCATTTATAGCCCGAAATGGATTTATGATTTATTATTTTGATATCAATTTATTTTTTTAAAATTCGAATACGTTCATATTATTGAATAAAATTGTACTTTATAATTTCATTTCACATATACGCCACACCGGTATACATAGTAAAAAACTAATAACTAATAATATTTAATATTATATAGAAAGAAATATGCAGATAAAACTTAATTTAATTGCTTTATTTTTAAACTTTGATTATAATAACATAATATTATTATAACAAGTAGTTATTAAAGTGATTTTAAGAAGAATTAGCCAATATTAATCTTCACTGACTGAAACGTTTGATTAATAGATTAATATAAATCGATTTTTTTGATTTTTTCATTGAATCACAATACCATTAATCATTAATTATTGCCATAAATTGAAATATTGTTGTTGGTAATTTCAAAAAGTATATTAATATTAATTATCTTTTCGTTATATAGTAACATAGGGGTGAATATTTCAATATCTGTTCATTAAATTTGCCGTAGTACAATTAATAACATGTTTAAGAATAATATTAAATGAATGATCGTTTTAGACGCGTATATAAATTATATATCCTGTAATAACTTGTTTTATACTTTTTATTTAGGATGTTACTCTAACGGAAATTATTATAATCATGAGGAAACGATCAAAATCAATTGCAACGAATGGTGAGTAACCACATTAATATGTAACTTAACTATAATATAACCGAGGTTGTCTATATAGCAAAACCCCGATTCCATGAAAAATTGAACACAAAAAAATTAAAAATCGAACCGCGAGATTTGCGAACGAAAACGGCTGATCTGAATCGGGTTCCCAAATGATTATTATACATTGTTATCGTTTTGAAATAATTCCCGCAGTCGGTGTCAAGAGTCCAACGGCAAACTGCAACTGATGTGCAGCTCCAACGAGTGTCTAATTGATCCGGACTTTTTGTACAAGTTGAGGTATCAAGGAAGCCGATTCGGATGGGTGGCCAGCAACTACAGCGAGTTTTGGGGCAGGAAATACGACGAGGGACTTACGTTGCGGCTAGGTACACTGAATTCCAAGAAAAAGGTGTGTGACACATCGAGCCGTATGTACTAAGAAAGTCGCACTTGCGCCGGACATAATGACCATAATAATACATAATAAATATATTAAGTTATATAATATATACCTACTTATATTAAAATCAACACGGTATATTAATATATTATATGTACATGGTTATGTCGTAATGATGTTTAATCGACAGTGGCGTAGCCAAGGGGGAAGGCTAAAGGGGCTATAGCCCTCTCGCCCATTGACTGTATTTATGTATGAACACTATATACATTAATATAACTAGTTTATATGTCTATATGATGTATACTAATGTCTAATTTACTATTTAAATAGAAGCAAATGTCCAAATGTTTGAACTGTTTGAAAAATTTGTATGATAAGTGATTACAGATAACAATAAGAAAAAAATAATATATTGAAAATAGACTCAATGGCTTTAACTACATTGGATCCGATTCTGATTCAATCCAATTTGGTCCGACAGTCCTACTACTACTCGGAAGAAAAACAAAACCCGTGTATTTTTTCGATAGTGGCCATATTTATCCATTCCACTTGCTCCCGACGTACCGACTAGTCGGATACATCGGTCTGAAAACAAATTTGTTTGTTCTTCTTTCAATAAGTGGGACTGTCGGATTGGACTGGAATCGGTTCCAATGTAGCCGTAGTCAAGGGTTTGGTCATAGCTAATATTAACAAAAATGTCTCCTAGAAGGATGCAACTAACAGAGTAAAATAAGCAAAAAGAGATAGAAAAAACTTATACTATTATTAAATTAGAGCAAGCTGCTTATTATGTGAGTTGCGCCATGTGACACAGCATACTTATTCAATACACAAATACATAAGGATAAAGTAAAATTTACTGTATTTGTTAACAATATAAAATAGTTACCTAATAATAATTAGGGCTTAGGATGATATTTAAATTTTATAAGCTAATTAAATAAAATGCTTTATGTATATACAATAAAACTGAGAGAGGCGAAAAATTTATTTTACTATGGATATAAATGGTAATTTATTAAGTATAATGGATCTTTTAGAATATATAGATATATTTTGACGAGATCCTCTGTAGTGAGATATGTGTAATCGGAAGAATGATTTTAAGAACCTTGAGGCACTACACCGAACTCCAAACTAAAGTCCGCAAACACTTCTCAATTTGTGATGCCATATTGTCATTGAAGCTAGTAAACCACGATTCACAGTTGATTTTATTTTCAAAATTAGTTATTAAATATTTTTATTTGTACATAAATATACATTTTTTAGATTCTGAACGGAGTAATGGAATCTATTGATTTTACAATGATGTGTTTTTTTTTTAATTTTTTTTTTTTGTGTCTGTGAATGTAGAGGATACTTGGGTTAGTCAAATATTCAACTTTTTCAATACTTTTTGAAAGCCTCGAAAAAAAACGATAAAAAATTACGAAAAAACGGGAAATTTTACGCAAAACCACGTTTTAACAAAATACATTTTTTTAAAATACTCTAACTCAAAAACGAAAAACTGCAAGTTTTCACCAAATCTTTATATTGGAGTTTTCTATACATGGTAACGTTTTCGAAGTATTTTCACATATTTTGACTTATTTTTAGACAATTTAAATTTTTGATTTTTGTAAGTTTTTTTTTGAAATATCTATAAAATTTATTTGGCTGTCCGAAAACTCTTGAAAATTTAATACAATATTTATTTATAAGTTATACTTATCGTAACAAAAAAATATCGGAAATCATTTCACTCAAATTTTTTTTATAAGCCCATAAAGTTCAAATTTGTATAAAATATGTCAAAACATGCTAATTTGCAAGTTTTTTTTTTAACTCTAAACTAAATTATATTAAAAAATAAAACCTATACTAATGCAAAAACTTCAAAAATTTTGTTGAGATTGAACCTGAAAAACCTGAACCAATAATTTAGCAAAAAATATTAAGCTCCCCCCCCCCTTCCCCAAGAAAAATCCTGGCTACGCTACTGATACTCGGAACTCGCGTTTAACATATACCACGTGTTGCGTTACCACGAACTTGTATTTCACACGTCGTTCTTGCAACGACACAATCACGTGTATATTAAAGCGTTTAGCTTACCTTGTTCATATATAGATTCTACAAATGAAGCCATTGAAAGCCGCGTTCCGACGGGGATCGTTGCCACGGTCTTACGATCTCCGCAGTGACGGTACTCGGGGAAAGTACATCTCCCAGCCGATCGACCAGGGCTGGTGTGGAGCCTCCTGGGCCATAACTACAGCACAAGTGACCACCGACCGTTTTGGCATCATGAGCAAAGGAGCTATCAGTGACGTGTTGTCACCGCAACACCTATTGTCCTGCAACAGTCGCAACCAACAGGGGTGCCAAGGCGGACACTTGACCAGAGCGTGGAATTGGATCAGAAAGTTTGGGTGATTATATTACTATACAAGAATTCCATTTTGTGCGCCAGTCGGGATGAAATCATTTCCGTCGGGTTCGTAGGATGAAAAAATTCGATTTCTACTGATTACTATAGAAAAAAGATTGTATAATATCATAAACATGAGGATACCTACTTACAAAATAAGTTATAGTATTCGATTTTTTTTTTTTAGTTTTTATAGTTTTTCCAAAATGAGAGAAAGATGGAAAACAATTAGATTGGAAGTAATTTTAAATTCATCCACTTTTTAGTAAATATGCGTTTTGGATTTTATACAGCTTCAGAACAATGTAGAACTGCATGTGTGCGATGATGATTTTAAGCTTTTATGTACATTTTTATTTTGTTTATTTACGTTGAGTCATTATTTAAAGAACCCTAATTCCACGGTCAATCGATAAGGGCTTCGACGACGTTGATAGATAATTATTAATAATCGATTGAATGTATTTTTCAGACTCATCACGGAAGAGTGCTACCCATGGATAGGTCGAGTGACGGATTGTAACGTGCCGAAAAAAAAGAAAGAACTGACTGCACCGTGTCCACGTGCGACCCGATCTAATCGTCTGTCCAAAATTCCTCTTCACCGAGTCGGTCCTGTTTACCGAGTGGCCACGGAAGAGGGTATCATGCACGAGATCTTAACTTCGGGATCAGTTCAAGGTGTGATCATAGTTACCATTAATACAATAATACATAATACTTATAAAATGATTAAAACGTGAAGATACTTCTGAAACTGGTTAGCGTGATTATATTATTTTAACGAGAGTGTTTAGTCGTTTTGTATATATGTATATATATATAAGCCATCTAATGAAAAAGTTCAAAAAATTAATTACTCAAATAGTTATGATTTTATAAGTTTTTAGTGTAGCTCTATAGCATGTGAGCGCTAACACCTACAGTACTTCACATAAAGTGTATTTATGTATTCTTCCCGTGTATTTTGTTGTTTATTAATTGATATAAAATTAAATATCAATTAAGATGTATGTAAACCGCGCCCCGACTATTATTTGGTTAAAGATATACATGTGAACTGCACCTCGATTATAATTAATCTGTAAAATGTCAAAATTCTAAAACAAAAAATTAAAAAATATTATTAATAAATATACCTAGGTATACAAGTGTTAAAACACCAATTAATCAATATGTATCAATAATATGTTATTACTTGTCGTAAATTTGGGTTTAAAATTACAATTTTTTTTTTTTTTGTTTATTATATAGATATAACGATTAAAGTTATAATAAGAGATGTTTTGTAATTGTGTTTATTTGATGTAAATAATATATATTTATATCATATGGCTGTAACATCTGTAACAAACTAAGTATTAATTAGAGATTTCGTCATTTTTTTGTTTATATTGACGTTTACATGTCACCTTTATCCACTTGATAAAAACGACTGCAACTTGATTGCGCACAAACTATAATTTTACCTGAAAGATATGAACTAGTTTGGGTACACAATGAAATGAAATGTATTACTGATTTGTGCACACCAATGATAATACAAATAGCATTTCATTTATATTGCACATTGCACGATAATAATGCACTGATAATAAGGCTATCATTGTTGACTTGCAGTTTACATGTGTGATTTTGTGTTTCCCTGTAATTTGGGTGCAGTCATAGATATATTAAACTAACTAGATAGCCGACTGTATTTAACATTAATGTCTGTCCGCCATTGACTAAGAGTGCAAACAATTTTACCAATTATATAATCTATGTATAACATCCTTACTATATACATATATATTATATTATTATTTTTAGCATTTGAGTATTTGTTTGCACTCTTAAAATATGGCGGCCAGACTTCATATATATTGTTAGATTATATAACTGTGGGCGCAGTATACAATCGCCGCCTAAATGATATCCCTAATGACTAATGATTTTTCCCTAAATCTATCTCTGTTAATCGAATTATAGAAAAAGCAGCGATGTGTTGAAATCCTCCCCCCATTACACAGATAAAAACCGTCACTAGTCGCTACCTACTGGATCGCCACAAATATATTATATTATGATTTATGTACTAGATTGAGTATTATAAAATTAAGTAATTTTTACTGTTCAGATATTTATATTACCCATATATTGAATGCATTTATACAAATGCAAATTCAACCAAGGTCTGAAAGTAGCAGTATTATAACAATTAACAATGAATACCCACACACGTTAGGTTATAAATTTATGATAATATGACCTTCGTATGGGACCGCTATTTAAAACAAAAAACACACCTAGAAAAATTTCAATCTTGCTATTCTTTCTCCTGGTTATTTTCGTATAGTATTATTGAATACGAGCGTTATACTTAAGGTTACTGAAATTAAAATGCCCCCGTAGGTAAACGTATAGACAAAAAATATGCTTACCTGCGTCTCACAAGTCGATGCAGCTTTCGAACACTCGTTTTTTTTTTTGTTTTTATTTATATAGTTTTATTGAACCCTATTTAGTTCAACAATTACATAAGTATATATTTATACATAAGTAGGTACATGATATATATGATATAACTAAATAAGAAAACAATAATAATATGTGCGCCCCAATTATAAAAACTAAAATATGAAAATAAAGGCAATACAAAGATAATAATAAAATAATGACTAATAATAATTTTATAAACAACGTACAATGATACAATCGTACAATTAAAATATCTAACATATCACATAATATACAATAATAAAAAGAACCGGACGGGGTCTAGCTCTGCTGTACAGTAGGGGTGGAGTGGACTTAGTTCATAGGAATATAGGACAGGCCATTATAATATATGTGGTAAATTTGAATGTAATGATAGGTATTATTGCATACAAAAAACGATTCTGAATAGAGATGATTTGTTAGTCTAGAATAGGTATATATAATATATTATATTGTATTTAAATTGTAATATTACGTCAATATTTGCTCTTCAAACGCGTATTAAAATTAATTGTACCATGTATCTCAATAATTTTTGAATGACAATAAGAACCACTTCTGTTTTCTCGTTTGAGGATAAATCGTTATTTTATGCAATCTCGTTAAAATTTAGATTTCAGACGTTCATAAAATTTTTTTCTGAAGGTCCAGTAGAAATCTTTTTATAATTTTTTGAAGAAAAACTTATGGATAACTTTGTATTAAAATTTTGAACCTTAAGGGTAAATACCAAAAGCTTTATGAGTTTTCAACTTCAAAATAACTCGTAAATTATGGTGGTTTTGGCATATTTCATAAAAATTTATATGATATTTGCTACATTTTTACTGCTCCAAAACGCGAAGACAAATACAAAATATCAATACAATACTCCGTTCAGAATCTAAAAAAAAAAAATCACACATCATTGTAAAATCAATACATTCACTCCGTTCAGAATATAAAATAACACATATGGATATTAAAAGTGTATAGTTTTAAATGTATTAATTATTAATTATTCATTAAGACTAATACAAATACAAAATTATATATATATAAGATATAGATATTGATGAGAGTATTTTGAATATATAAGAATTGTAATAAGGAAAATTTAGTTCAGAAATAACTATGGTGGGATAGTGCTGTTGACGATGAATGCATTCAGAACTGAGAAAGAAGTGTTATTAATGGTGAATTTAAATTAGTGATGAAATGTGATAGAGTAACGGAAATATGATTAATGGAAGATTTTTGATTGCTGATAGCTTCTGCGTAAGTTTTCGTTCTCGATAGTCGATTGATATACGAAGGGGGTGCTTTTGAAAACGGTTTTTTTTTATGAACTCTCTTGAAAACTGGACAATTCCTGAAATTAGTGGTGTGGTCATGTGGGTCCATAGAGCAAAGGACACATTTTTCTATGGGCTGTTCCAGTCTTTAGTGCACTTATTCGTATTCGTACACGCGTTAACAGATTACTATACCCGAATTATTCTAAAAACATAATATAGTGTTATGCGATATGTTTGTGTCAATAGACATGTATTTTTTATTCATACATCGAAAACCCAACGGATGTTTATAATTCTTTTCATTTTCAAAATCGAAGTAGTCAGGCATAATTTTCCTTATATTCAAAGTTATGCATTTCATTGAAAATCGTTTTATGTTTATTGACCTCACATCAAGTGTATAGGCAAATTTAAAGTAGTTCTTAAAACATCGTTCTGGTCTGAATTATTTCCATAGTAAAGACTAAAGGTTAGTATCAAAACAATTAAGTTCCAACTCGCGAATGTTTGCTACAGTGACAATACAGTTCTACAACAATATAAAATTATCTTGAGCAACACGGCTTTAGACAATTACTCTTTGACAATAAAATCGTATTTCAATAAGGTACAATGACAAATCGGTACAATAGCAACATTTCTAATTTAAAAATCTTATTTTTCATATTTACATCACCGTTCAGGGACGTAGTATTATATACATAGGTACCTACAAATATGCGTATTTGAGTGTGTGAATATTTAAAATTTAATTTATTTTAAGTTAATTAAAACTAACGTTTAGGTTAGGTCTTACGAAAAATAACAATTATTTTTATTGATTTATTATATGAATTAAAATTGATCGATAGAATTTTGCTCAAGTATTATGTTTATGGATATGACTATATCATGCAGAGAATTTTATTTCAATAGAGTTTTGATCGGTAAAAATAAGTAAAATCACTAATCGTGAATTATTAATTATATTAAATTTCTTAAAATATTTTCACATGAATAATCTATTTACAGTTTACCACGCACACGTATTTCTATAACTGTCAAGCTTCTGTATTTTGATATAAATAATATAATGTAGTCATATGGATGAAATGTTACATACCGGATGCCAGATGGTACTACTAAATGTCTTCTGCAGATCAGATTTACATGCTTAGTTTTTGAATTTATTAATAAAATAACTTAGTATTGCGAAGAGCTTTTATGGACTATAATATCTATTATATCATATAATGATATTATATTATATTATATTATATTATATTATATTATATTATATTATATTATATCATATTATCTTTTATGATGGAAAAGTATATTTTCATAACGCCTTATGCATAGTAATAATTAACTTATATGTTTACAGCTGTGATGAAAGTGACCAAAGACTTTTTCATGTACAAATCGGGCGTGTACAATTGTCCGAGTTTGGATACCGGATCGAGGACAGGATACCACTCTGTGAGAATTGTTGGTTGGGGTGAAGAATACCATAATCAACTACTAGTCAAATATTGGGTACGTTCACTGGCCGATGGCCATGTAAAAATTAATAATTATTTTTATATTTCTTAAAAAAATATTTCCTTTTTCGCATTCATTTATGTTTTTGTTTGTGTGCTGGTACGTTCTAAACACAGTATGCAAGGCTAGGAATTAACGAGTAAAAAGTTAATGTTAGGTTAAATTTCAATAAGTTACTTCATAAATTTATTTTTTTTTTTTTTTTACAAAAGTAACTTCTTACTTTATGAATTATTGAATGAAAATTGCGTCAAAAAACAACTTACTGAGGTCAACTAACCGGAACAATATAGGAAGCCAACCTACAGTATACTATATACGAAAAACAGCAATTGCAATTGTCTTATGCTATTCAGCTGGAAAATATGCATGCCCCATATGGAGTAGACCGTGCCAAGCGGAAAAAAGTAGATATGGTCTTAAATGAAAGATGATATCTAATCACTGGTTATTTAAGGCATACACCTGCACATACTGCACCTTTAGTGAAAATTCTAGCTGGTATAGATATAAGGAGAAGCGTGGCCAGCGATATGTAAAAAAACAGCTAGGCAATTAATGTAAGATACCCACTCCGCATGAATACTAACCACCATTAGACAGACTGAAATCTAGAAAAAAGATTTTGAAATTAACTTCGGAGTTCACAACATCCTTTGATCGTGAATGGATCCAAATAGGTGGATATCGATTGAACCAAGCCAGTGACTTTAAAATAAGACCAATGGAAAAACTCCCATCCAGATACCGCAATGGATGGAACACAGGTAATACATTAAATAGAAGGAGTTGCCCGAACAAAGAAAAATTTGTATAAAAGGGGATACAATGTAAGAACTGTAGACTGCGACTGTGAAAGCGAATAACTAAAACAACATAATATTATTATATACCCTCCAAACTTAGTTTTAGTACCGTGCACAACTGAAGACTTAACAAATGCAATAGATGCGACTATAAAAATGGCCAATCAATAAAGTAAAGAAGGAATAGAATAAAGCATCTATATAAAACCTGGATACGATAAGAAGAAGACTCAACGAGTTAAATTTTTTCTTTATGATAGCAACTACTATATTCAGATAATTAATTTTATAGTCACAAGTTATTTTTTTCTAATTTGAATATCAGGTTAATTTATTTATATTTTTGTACAAGTTATTTTTTTTTTATATAAAAATATTATATTATTAATATTATTATTATTTAAAATTACTATCGCAAATCGATCCACCAGAAAACATTAACCAAATAAATTACATTCATACTAATGTGTGAATACGTTCTACTTAAAAAAGAATTTGTGGAGAGTTTAAATTAGTTTCTTAAATCACTGTATTGTGAAGTCAATTTTAGAATTTGGAATGATTGAATGAGATCCAGTTAATTCTTGTAGTATGATACAACTGATACAAGTTGACCTTGTTTAACGTAAGTTTCTTAACTTTGCACCTTCCATATAAAAAATTGATCTGTCACTCCATGATTATTCATCAGTGATGCATCAACTTGGTTTAAATACTTTAGCTGACAGAAGGGTTGCAGCTACTTTAGTTTTTCTCGGACATCTTATTGATGACTCTATTAACTATCCTGGTTTATCACAACACAATCAACTTCAAATTGGTACTATCATATCTTGTCCGTCACATGTCTTTATTTTCTTTACCGAAAAGCAACACCAGCTATCCAAAAAAATAGTCATTACATCGAATTACGAGTATAGTAAATAAGAACCCATCAACTTTATAATAATATAGGTATTATTTATTGTTTATATTCAATTTAAATTCACGGTTTTGTATAAAATTGGGCATATACCGCAATGTTAAATTACCGTTTGGTCCTCGTCAATGACTTGTCACTTAGAGGGGTAGAATGCATTGTAGCACTTGTACTCCTCTTCTTTAAGAAAATAATGTTCATGTGTGTGGATTTCACTCCCAGTAGAGTGAAACCGGTGGGGAACAGTGTAGATCAATCAGAATGAGTGCAGGGGAAGATACTACAGAATCCATTCCGCAGAATGTTTTTTGCACTGAACTGAGTTCGTATCGATGACTGCGCACCAGGATGACCTTAACCGTTAAATATTGGTTCGGTTCCATACTTCTTTTTTGAACTTTATTTGCGATAAACGTTAAATTAAGTTATGTTCAACAAACGGTGCAGTGCGCACATTATGGCCAGTTGTGTAACCACTGCACCACACTGTTCTTTAAATATAAATATATATAGATAACTATATATAACTATATATAACATGACGTATAGTCGTAAACAATAGCGTTGGAATATAGTATATTATTAAACTTATTTATGAGACATTTGTGTTTTCCAGATCGTGTCGAACTCTTGGGGACGTTCATGGGGTGAGAACGGATACTTTCGGATACTGAAGGGTACCAATGCGTGTCAAATCGAAGATTTCGTCATTGCCGCATGGGCAGAGATCGATGATTTCGACATAACCATCCCTCCACAGGGGTACGATATATTCCTGTTGAATCATGCCGCGGCCAACACCGTCTGAGCAAACAGGGGTGTGTGGGCTTGCGCATGAAAAGTTCGAAAACCCATCATGGCATTGTGTGAATGTATTACTCCACTTCTATTGGCGCGATGACGATCAAAAGTCCATAGCACATAGGAAAAACAAAACGAACCTAAAATGTCTTCTATTTGCTAATCATATTTATATACACATATACAATATAAATTTAAATATATTATATAATATACCTACTTGCACGGGCTGTATACGGAGAAATTCCAATAATTGACTTAGTGGTCAATACTGACCTATGTTGATCAAAAATATTATGACATGGGCAAATTTCTTCTACGTTTCGAATCGCCACCTGTACACATCAGATTATTTAATTATCATACTAGTATTATTTTATTAAAATATTTCAGTTTACAGTGCGTGGGCTTGTTTGACGTGCGTTAATTATATTATTACCTACTCAAATGCATTAACAATATCGCGTAAATCAGTCGACTCACAAATCAAATAATATATCGATCAACTTTTATTAATTTATTATATATTGTTATAAAGATATGTACATATAATATATAAATACATGTATTTATATATAATATAATACACATAGACTGTATAACCTTGCAATTCACATTTGATTTCAAATATTTTAGTTTAAAATATATATTATATGATAAGAATATATATTAAATAAATAATTTTATAAATGTAATATTATCGTTTAAACTTAGACGTAGAATATAATATAAATAAAATTTTTTTATGTATTATTTTTGAGGATAAAATTGGTTATTGGTATAGCCAAGCATTTAATCTTGAACTAATATTTTTTTCTTTGTGTTCATTATTATTCTTTTATTAATTCGTTTAGATGTCGTTTTTCGTCCTAAACTAATTTAGGTACGTTTTAAACGAATAATATAGGTACCACCATTGCATTTTAATGTGCTTACACCTAAATAATATTATAATCTTATTAATAATTGTATTTTAGTTAAGCATATATATATATATATATATATATATATATACTTATATTTATTGGTACCATAAATATACAATTAATAATATAAATATATTATATATATATCTGAGAAACAATAACTTTGTATTTTTTTGTTTTATAAATAACCTAAATAAATTTACCTATAAAATAATTTAACAATCACAATAATAA
The DNA here is from genome assembly GCA_025469195.1 of Chaitophorus viminalis. Classification (NCBI taxonomy): domain Eukaryota; kingdom Metazoa; phylum Arthropoda; class Insecta; order Hemiptera; family Aphididae; genus Chaitophorus; species Chaitophorus viminalis. The sequence continues at coordinate 74,100 of JAIPRK010000903.1, forward strand.
TAAGAGTATAATCGAAACGTATACGCTATAGACATTCAAATATAGGTTGGGCAATGCCTGAACATGAAATAAAAATGTAGGAGTAATAATCAAACATTATGCACGAATAATAATAATTAGGTATGTCTATCTGATGATTAATTGTCACAGTTTATTTATTAGGCTCGTTGAATGTTTGAATGATGTCGATTTTGTTGTTGGTTTCTTTCTTTCCGATTGGATTGACGAAGTTGGTAAACGTTAGAGGTAATTGCAATAGAGGTGAGTTGTTGATGGGATCATTGGTCCACATAGTCCAGGTCTTATTAATGAAGTCAAAAATACCTTAACAACCAAATAAAACATTAAAAATTATAATAATTGTATATGGATACATATAGATTAAATTTACATAATATGTATAATGTATATAGACTTTACGGTAGATATATTAATCATAACACGATTAAGTCGACATTAAAATATTAAAATTGATTTTCAGCAAAGTTACGATTATAAAACGTATTTGCACGTGCTGTTGCATATTTTATTAATATCACAAAGATGAAAAACGACTATAATATATTATTATTATATCAAACTATCAAAGTAATATATTTTATGTTGAATTTGTATCGTGGTTATAATAATAATTAATAAGTAATAAATTATGAATACCTAGATTCTTAATTAATAAAACACATCCACGTCATATAAACTACATCCAGTGAGATTTATTAATTTATTAATTAAATTACCTACAGACCATCGCTTAGATGTTTTTCTAATGACACGAATATTATTAATTTACCTATAGTGAAAAGTTAATTAATGGTGCATATTGGTTTCAACCAACGGCAATGGCATGATTTTTCAAACGAAAATTCGTTTAGAAAATGCATTTAAAAACATTAATGTACCTACTATAATATTATGATTTTGAATATTCTTATCGTATAAATTTGTGTTAAATAAATTGTGGGTACTCGGGAGCTATTACGCCTTCAAGAGTACCGGGTTGACTATAGTTAAAACACATATATATATTTTAGCGAACGTTTAATATTATCTCCTTTCATATCATACCTATAGCCCATCAGTCCGGCATATATATATATAGCTATATGACTTTATGCGATCCATCAGTACAACTACGGGGGTGCTAGGGCTAAGGAGTGCTGAAGGACCCCTCCCCCCAAAAAAAAAAAAAAATCTTTGTCATTGTAATTTCATAATTTCCAATATCAAATATCTATAGTCTCGAAAATGCACTTTAAATTTTAATATTTTACTATCAATTAATAACTTATAAACACATCATATTGATCATAATCGATATAGAAGTTGGCTTATGTTACAACTTGCAGCAGCATTTTACCAACTTGCGTGTCACTAAAATTGAAAGAGATTCGTAAAAGGAAATTAAAACAGAAGAAGTATTAAATACATTTCCTAGACCCGGGTGACATATAGGGATAAATAAATGATATTATTGTATTGGTCTTTTTAACTTAAATCCAATTTCCCAATGTCTATTGATCTCAAAAAGCAATCCTGAGTAAAAGAACCAAAAAAAAGAGGTTAATGTATTAGGTTAAATTTACATAGCTGATTTGATATAGTAGTAGAAGTAGAACCAAATTTCTTAATAAAGTAGGTTTAACTATTAATCAAACATTTCAAAGGCCTATCAGTATACGTTTCATTAAAATATCTCGATAATTATAAAACCTATATAAAAAGTTAATATGAATACCTACCCAGAATGGAACTAGGTACCACTAGGTAGACAACATTTCCAAAATTCCATATAGAAACGTACTAATTTATAAAGTAGGCATAAAGTGCATAAAGTGTTGGAGAATTCAACGCGCTCACCCAAATGTAATGTGCTCACTCTGGCAGTGGGCTTATCGCTGAAAATCGGCCATGGATCATCTTCTTTATTCCCAAGTATTTCTATCATGTCTTGCAAGCTCATGGCATTTCTGTTCTGTGTCATCTGTCTGAACCTGCTCTCCCTGGACAAGCTACTTCCATAAGCGGCTTCTTTCAACTCCGGGTATTTCAAATAAAGCAACCTGCAGCAATAGAAACTTACGATTAATTCTTTAATGGTCCGTGAACCACGGTTATGCCACATTGGCCACTGCATAATATTCTTGTACTGATATCGATTTCGTATCAAAAAACAATAACTCTTAGCTAATATCTTGAATGCATACCTGTTAGTGTGTAACGAATTGTTTCCGGTCGCGAAGTCAGCGAGATATACTTCGGACTTGGCGTCGTCTGATTTGGGAGTGACTTCGGCTGTGTGGAACACGCGTGATTTTTCCGGTACGTTTAGGAAAGCAAAGTTCACGTTGAACCCATCGGCCGTACCTATACCTTTATTAGTCAAAACGTCTAGGATTTCTACCAAATTCGCTTTAGAGGCCAGCAGAGCTCTGGTGATAAATTCTCTGGCTGAAAGCAAAGAAATGAAAGACGTCTTGAGCACATGGCGTACGTATATATATAATAATATACAGTGCGATTCCTTTTAAAGGTAACACTAAATAATTCTGTCCAGTGACATCGGATTAATATGCGGTTTTCGGGAGGGGATAGGGAATACATAAGTACACATTTCTTGATGATTTTTATATTTTTAGATCTTTCCATGTGCGCATGCGCAATACAACTTGCATTTTTTTAAATGGGAACAGGTGTTTTAAATACCAAATTCGGATAGACCGAATTTTTTTAAGTCGATTTTTTCTTTTTTACTATAGCTCTAAAATCAAAATTGACCGAATGGCAACCAGTTATGGTTTCGATTAAAATTATTGAATTTTTCAACAGTCATACTAGAATTTTTTGAATTATTATGAAATTTTAAGTATTTTTTTTTTTTGTTTCCGTAGGTTTGCAGATATTATTAAATCATTTAAATTTAATCTTGAGGAATTAATTAACCTCAACTAGACGTAAATGTTAGTTCATTTACTAGGTAAGAAACGATTAAAATAACACAATTTTTTATAATTTTAATCATTTCTATTAAGAAGTTATGAGAAATAAATCATGTCGGTTTATTTAATCTTTTCTTAGTAAATGAACTAACATTTATGTCTAATTAAGGTTAATAAATTCCTCAAACTTTAATTTAAATGATTTAATAATAACTGCAAACCTACGGAAACAAAAAAAAAATACTAAAAACTTCATAATAATTCAAAAAGTTTTAGTATGATTGTTTAAAAATTCAATAATTTTAATCGAAACTTTGACTGGTTGCCATTTGGTCAATTTTGATTTTAGAGCTATGGTAAAAAGTACCAAATCGACTTAAAAAAATTCGGTCTATCTGAATTTGATATTCAAAACACCTGTTGCCATAAAAAAAAATGCAAGTTGTATTGCGCATGCGCACACGGAAAGATCTAAAAATATAAAAATCATCAAGAAATGTGTATTTATGTATTTCCTATCCCCTCCCGAAAACCGTATATTAATCCGATGTCACTGGACAGAATTATTTAGTGTTACCTTTAAAAGGAATCACACTGTATGTATGTATATATGTTTATCGGACGAGGATGTTGATAAAATCAACATTTGCCCCTCACAAAAATAAAAATTAGCCTCTTAAATATATCACAGGTAGAACATAAATTAGATGTAAAAGTAATTTAATTTTCTACACGATAAGATTATTATTATTATTAACTATATTAAGACATATTTATTATACGACGCACACATAAAAATAATTAAAACTAATTTAATTTTAAAAAAGTTAATTCATCAATGTTTATTTTATGTAGTATTATAATATTATAAGGACCCCAGATTATCGTAGACCATTCCACACCCATAGTTATCCCATTTATATACTATATCAAGGTGACAAGGTGTATCTTAAGAAAACCGTCGGACTGAAGAAATCGCAAAGTGCAACGTCAAATTTTTTTAATATTTTGAATGTTTACACTCACGGATTTTGCCCCTCAGCGGTTCGCTGACGAATATGGTGTTGATCGAGAACACTAGTCCGTGGTAATTGTGTCCGCTTGCGTAGCCCGGCAAATGGCCGGCGTACGCGAGAGCTTCGAACTTCTCCTCTCTGGCCTCGAACAATCCACCAGATTCATCTTCACCGGGTACCACGTGTGCGGCAATGATGTAATAGTTGTTCACCGTCTCGGACATTGCGTCTTCCGTATGCCCCAACAGCTTCAAAACGTCGAGGATTCATTTTATTAAAATCACTCACTGGATGTATTTATTTTTTTATTTTTTTTTTTTGAAGCACTACGCTCAAGTTTTTCTATACCTATAGGCTAGAAGATGAGTGCATGCCATGGGTGGTTCAGATGTCAGTCAATAGTAATTTTAAAGAAAGTAAGTACAGCTTTGTTTATGATCGATTTTAGTCGTTTGATCTCGGTGAGTGGGTGTCTAACGAATTGAAAATCACCAATTATAAAAATTCGCACCGTCGTCGGTCACCCACGATTCTTTGCACGCGATAAAATACGGAAAAATGTGGTAAGATTTCGTCTTAAGATTGCGTTAGAAATTCGAAAATTGGCTCCGTTAGTTATTCACACGACTTTTTACCGTAACGATTCGCGATTAAATACACAAGAGTAAATTGCATGAGAAGATCTTCACAATAAAATTGTACTCACACACGGTAATATACTCGTAGAACTTAAGTATTAGGCGCAATTAAGGATAAAATTCTGGGAGGGAGGGGCTAAATTAATTTAAATTAATTTGTCGTAATACAATTGGTTAATAAAATTTAGCAGAAAAACTGATTAAAGAAAGCTAATTAAAATTACTCGTATCTAAACGCATAAAATAATATTACTACACTTTTATACAGCTGGTTTGTGAATAAACGTAAAACTGGTATAGGTACTCGAAAACCATACGATGTACTAACTACTAATCATATATTATACTATCGGCTACTCATTTTTTGTCGGTAACCGAAACGAAAATGTTGTAAGTAAATAATTTATCACCTGTGCATTAGGGTTGTTGATAATGAACGAAGTACATCCTATAGGTCCTTTGTCTTTACTCGAAGTATTCAAATTTTTCGGCAACGTATCGTCTAAGGCCATTAAAAACAACTGAAATAATATATAACATTCAAACGTTATTCGTTTTATTACCTTTTTTCAATAACAATTATTTACGTATATTATACCTCGTGGAACGGTACACCTGCTCCGTCGGCCATGCCTTTAAGTTCAATAACGTATTGGGGGAAATATAGTTCGGTCGACTTTAAACTTTCCTCGTAGATTTCGCGTCCTTCCGGTAAAGTAAACAGTTTCAATAGTTCACTCTGGAGTGGCTCGTACTCGTTTATGAACTGTTTTATCATCGTTCCAAAAGTTCTGCCCTATACAAACAAATTATGTCACGTTTATTCAAGTGAACATTTTTGTAAGTTCCTTACTGACCTTACTATATATAAAATTAAAATCTTTAAATGATAATCAAAAATTTCAAAAGATGTATATAAATGGTGTGTCAATGTAGTTATATCAAAGTACATAATATGTATGTACTAATTTATTATAGGTACATAAAAGAAAAATGCTCTTTGTTTTTAATTATACCTTGGATAATTCTAACTAGTTACTATAGTCTCATTATAATGATTCACGTCAATGATCAAACGGTGATTTTTGATCCTAAGTTATCTTCAAAAGTTTAAATCATGCTAACCCAAGATAAATAAATTATAATATTGAGGAACCTAGCTAGGATTGTTAAAACATATGTGTAGAAATTTTAATGATTATACTTAATATACTGTTTATGAATTCGTTTTTGAGTTAAATAGATTTATAATATTATTGCAGTTAATAGCGCTATTCAAATTCAACGTTTATTTGCTATTAAAATTACTTTTATAAGGCTTGTATGATGGGTCGATTCATTGATTGATACTTCCTAATAAATTATACCGATAGCAATAATAGACCGGGATATATTATAATAATAAACATGCTATAGGTATTATCATATTTAAATTTCAAATCCTAAATGTTTAAGTGCTTAATTATTTTAATTATGTTACTTATTTATTTCATTTTCATATTTGTTTCATTACTTATAAAATGGTCAAACTCAAAAACTTAGTACCTAAACCAACAATGAAAATAGTTTACTTTGCACTATATCAATCCAATTTCCAATATGGTATACTGGCATGGGGTGGACTTCGAGACAACATATTAAATGCACTTGTAGTCAATCAATATAATATACTTAGGATTTGTCTAAATAAACTCACTCTACAAGGATCTACGAATGCTAACTATAAAAAATTTGGTGTGTTGCCAATAAGGTTTTTATATAAAAAAATTGCTATTATGTACGTGGTTAAGAAATTTCATACAGCGTTAAGTTACAAAAGAAAAATGAGGAAATATAATTTGACTATTAAATTTGCAAATAAATCTTTTGGTCAGCGTTTTGTGGACTATCAGGGCCCAACTTTTTTCAATTCTATGCCTTATGAATTTAAAAAAAAGATATTTGGGGGTGAAATTGTAAATATTAAATGCTTGATATACAAACATCTATTCTTACAACTAGATAATGATTTGCGGTAATATAATCCAATTTGTTCCAATATTATCAGTTGTACCGGCAGTACCTATAGCACTTTATTTTAATTTATCTTAATCTTATTATTTATTTATTTGTCAATAATGTTGTTCTATATAAAATAAAACTTTTTCTTTGTCTTAAATTTAAGTTATTTTTTTTTTTTTGGATTTGTTTAATTTGTAGTGTTAAATTTTAAAATTCATGTATAATTTAGTTCATGCTCTTTTTGTTATATTTAGCAGTAATCATAACTCCATATCTCCAACACAAGCTGTATAAGTTTACAGGAGGTAGATAATCAATTATCATCCAATATTATTTAATTATTCAATATGTTTTGTTTTTGATTTCTAATAAAAATAAAAAAATTTATTTATTTAGTATTTATCTATTGTTATTGTTACTTCTATTATTATTATTATTATTTCATGCTTTATAAGTATTTTCCTTGTTATTAATAGAGTCGTAAAAAATAATTAATACTTTATGTTAATTATATATGTTAACAGTAGCAACTTTATGTTAATTAAAACCAACCGATTATTATATATAAAATAAAAAAAATAAATAAATAATAAACTATAGTTTCCAAATATTATTTTATTAAAACGTCCGTTGCATCGTAGAATAAACCATGTATTGATTTGCATTTGCCATTTGGTATGTTCACAACATAATATTATATCTTTGCCATGCAATCCGATACGCTCGATTTGACGACTAAATAAAATGTAATAATTTGTTAATTATCATCGTGTGGTAAAAATGGATTTTGAAGACAATCCGCGCGCAAACTTCGCAGCAAAGACGTTATGTAATACTATCTTCACGACAAAATGTAATAATCGCTTAAAATTTTTAATTTTATAGCGTTATATAATAAACATTGCTAGTTCAAGGTCTGCAATAATTACCGGTCGATCGGAAAACAGATAATTATACCAAGTAGTAAGTATTAGAATTAGATAATATCATTCTACGACACTCCGTGTATATTTTTATCGGACGCGAAATGTCAGTGTATAAGCTGATTCGCTATTCTGGCGATTCTAATTATGATTATTATTATTATTATTATTTTCAAGTTGCACTATTACTGTAGAAAACACTAAGTCCAAACAATATATTATATTATATGTAATTGACCATGAATATATAATTACCTGAACATTATTTTTTCTTATATAAAACTGCATAGCACGTATATATATATAAGATATTATGTAACGAATTCATTTACCGGAAACTTAATGAATTTCGTTCATGGTTAAAATAACTTAACCATTTTTTTGAAACAAGCATCAAATCGAATTTTCTGTGATGTTTACAAATGATTTTAACTATACGCAAGGCCTGATTAAAAAATTTGTCGCCAGTAGGATTAGGTTAATTTGGCGCCCCTGCTATGTATTCGAAAAGGGAAGGTTCCAGGAGAAGGAACCTACTGTTTTTTTCCAAGTATATATTATTCAATCGCGGTTTCCACGTCGATAAAAAATATTTCGTGGCGCCCCCAAATTAATATTAACCAATTGGCACCCTAGGGTGTTCTACTTATAGCCTATTGGTAAATCAGTCCCTGACTATACGTCATATATATATATATATATATATATACACACATGATGTAGTCCCCCCAAATTAAGAGAGAGAGAGAGAGAGAGATAAAGACCAAAATAATTGCGAATATAACCTAACAATGTTCAAGTCTTCGTAGGATACTCTGTTTAAATATATATATATATAATATAATATTATATATTTTCTATCTAAAATAAAATTCAAGTGGTGTATTTATACGTAGATACATATGATATCTTGAAAAATGTATCAGATATTGTGTAAATTAATTACATTCTAGTTTTATACCGGTTTTATAGACATTTTACCTAAACATTAAATTTATAACTTAATGTAAAATTCATTTTCCAGTTTTACCTAACGAGATTATAATCATTCTCTTATTTACTCGTCTAATTCTTATTTTGATTTCCGAAATGTTGGATTATGACCTTTGGGTACTAAACAAGTACCATAGCCTATTGCTAGGTTTAATGCTGATTCAACTGTGAGTATCTTTTATGATGTGAATCGGCTTATCTTCAGTCCACTTACCACTACAGGCTTTAACTAAATTGTTTGGTTAGATAACAATATTACTTTTCGTAAGAGGAAAGCTCATTCAGTTTTAAAAATTACAAAAATATCTAAACTGTAATAGGATATGTGTTGAGCATATACTAGCTGATTTAAAATAAACTTGAAACGGTTTTGGGATTTTTTAAAGAAAAAAAAAATCAATAGTTTTTTCAATAGTAAAAATAAATAAGCCTGTATAATATTTGTATAGTGAGAGTAAAATTAATACTGCAAATGATTTCCTTGAATACTCAGTCTCCGTTGGACAGCGCTGAGACCATTTTTTCTCTATATATATATATATATATATATACTTTGATCTTCTCACTAAATTGTAGCTTTGCCGTCGAAGATATAAAAAGTAGTTTACTGCCCACATTTGTAATAAACTAGTTATTTGAAACGTGAATAATTAATGAATTATTTTTTTTCAACACCACAGTTTATTTCATGGACTTGCGGGATTATTAAAGTTTTATCTCAATAAGATACCGTGTTCTGGCATTAAACGAATTAATTTTTAAATGTAATAATGTAAAATATAAAATGTTTAAATTTATATATTTAACGTTAAACTTATTTTTTAAGACCTATCGACTATTAATAAAAAAAAAGTGTAGTAATATAATTTCTAGAATGTAAGTAGTATTAATAAATATATATGCGTTTTTAATATAAGTAAATAAATTATATTTCGAATTTCAAGGAAACTATTTTGGTTTGTGGAAACAATTATGGTTTAAAATCCATAAAGACAAACTTCAACTTTATTTATCTTTACGAATTTAATTGATATTAACAAATTATTGTAAAATGCATTAAATTTCTCTGAGTTTCTTTGAATTTTCATGCAAATCGATCACCATTATGCATAATTTTAATATTTACTGGATTATATAATATATTTTCTGCAATGTACAAAATTAAGTTGTTTGTATATTGTACAATATAACTACAAATATCGTGTACACTGCAAATAATATTATATGATACGGAAAATATTAAAACTATGCCTTATGTTGAACAATTTGCGTGTCACCTAAACTCAAAGAAATTTAATGCACTTTATAACAGTTGGTTAATTTCAATTTAAGTCGTTAAGTCAAATAAAATTTAACAACAGCTGGTGTTAGATTATCATTTAATAATGTATTATCTATTTTATTGTCCATAATATCCATTTATATTGTAACTACGATAATATGACAACAAAAATTGTAATTATCAGACCGATGTACCTATTAAATTGGCATAGGTACTTAAAGATTACGTTGTATTACATAATGAAATCGTAAATAATATTTACAAGTTTCAACTTTCAACACATTTATAAATACGTTATTAGATATTAGTGATATTACTTATGACTTATGAGTTTATTACTATTTAACTAAAATTGGTTAACTTGTCAAAGTTCAAGAAGATCACAAATTAATTTTTTTAGTTCGCGTGTTTTTTTTTTTCTTATCAATTTCCGCGAACTTGTAAAGCTACCGATATCGTTTAGAAATGAAATACCGTATCTAATAATGTTTCACTACTTTAGTACTTTATAATAACTGATAAGCTTCCGCAGATTTATGAAGTATAAATTTTTGTTTTTTCAGCAAGAAATCCGTATTTAAAATTTATGCACGCAGTTTTACATAATTATGTATTTTATTCATTTATTTATTTATTCGCTTGTAAGTTTTGAGTTTTGTATAATGTTTCTATGGTCTGACGTGCAATCATTTATTTTGATAGGAAAAAAAATTGTGAGATAATCTTCTTTTATAAGGTTAAAAAAAAACTTTTCAGTTTGAATTAGGTATATTTGTTTTATTACATTTAAAAGATACGTGGTACAAAGAAACCGGCAGTATTGTATATTGATAAAAGTTGCGCTATTTTTTTCTAGTATTTGTAAAAATATCAAGAGTAGGATTATGTAGTCATCATATAAATATAATGCCTAGTATAACGCTCAAGTGCTGACCAATATTCTCCACAAAGGACCATAGTGTGCAAATTTTTTTATAGCATTCCGGATAAAATTTAATTAAAAATATGAAACAAAAAAAAAAACCGCTTCCACTACGTTAACTCGTAGATTTTGAAGTATGTATTTGATCAAACTTTTGGAAGTGCGTTATACTTAATTGAAATTATTAAAAACTTAACTTTGATATTTTATCTTTTAATACACACAGACAAAAAAATAGTGGTAAAACATTTGCGATTATATGAAGTATAAAATATGCAACACTGTTTTATGTGTTTTTTTTAAATATAATATATTCAAAACTACGTAATAACATGGTAATACATTAATAGTTTGATCACCACTGATGTAACATAGAAACACTGTCGTCTTCTAACGACAACAACAATTACAAATATATATGTATATATATATATATTAGGTATATTATATACTTACAACGCTGTATCCGACTTCGTAGTGCGTTCCCGTCACATAATGCACCGGTATGGAGTTTTGTCTTCGAGCCACGGGCGGACAACATGATCCTAGAACTGACATTTTTATTTTTTATTGTTTTTGAGATCGAACGACAACGGTTTTGTTTTTTCTATTTCGCTTAAACAGGTACCACCACCGATTCGGTCAAACCACGGTACGAATATAATAATGACAAGAACGGTTGCGGAGCACACGCGTTGAGGCCGAAACCGTACGAATCGCAAAGCCAATTATAAATAAACATATATGTGTGTACAATATAATATTGCTACTTTAGACTGAGTATGCGTAAAATAATGTGCGCAGCGTTGCGACGATATTGGCTTTTATGCTTCCGACTGATATTTCCCTCCAAAATCTATTCACGTTTAATCGTTATAATATACGTGTGTTATGCGTTCAGTTGCTATTAGACGCGAGTAAAACGCACGTGTGTGCGTTCACGTGTGCTATGCTTCAGTCCGTCGCAGTGTCATATGCGAACGAAAATATTAATAGGTAATATATGTGATACGGAACCCGAGCGAAAACAAAGCCGAAAAGTAGTATTTAAATCGTATAAGGTTTCACCTGGAGATTAACGATATAATTCGATACGAAAAAAAGTCGCAATAACCGTACATACACGTTGAAATCAATGTATCTATTATATTATTAAAACGTGAGGCGATTTCTTATGACAGTTATATCTGAAGTTCTATCGGGCCGGTTTTCACGATTTTTTTTTTTTTCTAAACGCAAGTATTTGGTGTGTAGATGAGCCATCTAATGAGAAAAGTCCGAAAATGTATCAATTTAATAGTTTTTGGAAGTTTTTAGTTTCCCCTGTAGTTATGTATAGGATATGTATGTGGACACACAGTACACATGTTTATAACCCCCACTACTCTAACGGCTACTGCAGTACTGTTGCGTCTTGCGTCATCATCGTCGGCGGCGGCGACGACTGTACGGTGTGGACACTATCTATCCCCTTCCTACCACTCCTATATAATAATATACTACTGTGTTATCGTTATTGTATATTCCGTCATTTCGTGTATAGCTACCGAAAGCGTACCATCGTCGATATCTTATTGCGCGTACAAACAGAAAACATGTCTTCTCAGTTTTGTACCGTGAACGACGTGAACTAAAATTTATAAACATATTATCACATTATTACCAAGTGATATAGTAAAAGACATATTTGGAAGTATTATTTTTAATCTAGAAAATGTGTATCTTTTCACATTATGCTATCGTCAATATGTTGCCAAGACAAGAAAAAACATTTTTAAGTTTAAACACAGTGTCAAAAGACTGTGATAATTTTCTGTTTCCTACAGAATTTTTGGATAGTTTACATTTAAGCGGTTTACCTCCGCACAGCTTGGTACTAAAATAAGGTACTATCGTAATACTATTCAGAAATTTAAATGTAGTGTCCAATCTAATGAATGGTACAAGATTTATTGTACGAAATATGTATGAACATTCTGTAGACTTAGAATCCATAACTGGTCAAGGAACTTGCCAACGTATTTTATTGCCTAGAATCGATTTGACTCCTTCAGATCAAGGCCGCCCGCAGATATTTTTCTCGAGGTGGGGGGGAGCTAGCAAAAAAAGTAACGAACAATTTTATGTCACCTAATCAGTTATCAGTCTTCCTAATCGCCCTCCAAGACTGTTATATAAAATGCAAATAAATGCTATATAAATTAGGTATTATCTAATTTAGTGGGGGAGGCATGCCCTAAACCCCCCACCCTGTGGGCAGCCTTGCTTCAGATTCTACTCTACCCTTTTCATTTACTAGGCGTCAATTTTCGATAAGAATACGAGTAGCTTAAGTTATAACTAAATATTGATGTATATATATATATATACATAAATAAAAATATTCTACTATTTTTTTTTTTTCTTTCTGTAATCCAGCAGCGACGGGTAATTCAGCTAGTAATACATAAATAATTGTTGTTTCCTGCGGCAAATACGCACTTTGTTGTTCATGATTCGAATTTTTTATAAATAATTATTAATCTACCACGTATAATTATTTATATATTATGTTAATTTACAAGTGGTTTAATTTACAGACACATTCGTATGTGAATGATGAATTAAATTGTTTACGATTACAATTATCATCGTACTCGTTTATCAAAAAATATTGGATTATTATTTATTATATTAGTATTATTTGTGTGTGCTATTAATGCCATCGTCATCATTGTTGGTATCACCAATTATCAAGATAAATAAAGTATAAAATCAAACGGGAATATTATCAATCACAAGACCGATAACTTCTGACACTCGTTATCGAGCCGAAAACTATTATTTATTATTTTATTAATTTATTATAATACACTAGCATTTTTCGTGTATGCGTACATTACATCATTGATACGTAGGTGGTAGGTACATGTTTCATGTACACGTCGCAATGTGATGCGTCTAGGCAAAGAGAAGTAGATAACTCGAACTTAAATTTTAATTAGAAAAAATAGTAACTTTTAAATAGTAACTCGGAAGAGTTAATCTAACCTAACCTAACGTACAAAAAATATTAAATATCTTATCGTTTCATACTTAGTTATAGTCACTTAACAGTACTATTACTCCAGGATAACATTAGGGGAGTGTGTAAACATTGCTGAAGAGGAGCAAGCAGCCAACACGAAGTTAATTTTTTATCATTATGTATTTTATATTTGTGTTTTATAAAGTAGGAAAATATTAAATATTAATATAACGACCAATTATTGTTATCATGTACCTATCAATAAAGAAGCCACTATATGAGTTTAATAATTGTAAAGATTATTTTTGTAAATATAAAAAGAGGTGATTATTTTTTTCAAGGAGGAAGCACGAGATTTTTAAAAATCTTTAAAATGGTCGCAGAACAGAAGATATTGAGAACCACTGCTTTACAGATATATTATATCTGTTAATATTGACTAATAAAACTTTAAAGTAAATATATATGTACGTATTTACATAGAGATTTTAAATTCATTGTAGTGATATACGATCATACGACTAACAAAAATGTTATAAGAAAAATATCAATTGATTTTAATACCTATATACAGAATATGGTCATTCATTATTATTATTATTTTTTTAACATGTATTACACGTTTCGTAATATTTCATAATATTTGTATTAATTAAGTATACATCATTATACACATATTTATATTCATCTTTTCATAAATGCGTTAAAAAAAATCAATGTATTCACTAAGCATATTATGCTATAATAGTGCATAATACAGGTATATATTATTCATTAATGGTTAATTTTTATAATTACAGAAACAATAATTTAGTATTATTTTCCTCATACTGTAAAAGGGCTGCCAAATGTGATTATTAAAGCAGTGGCGTATTCAGGAAGGGAAAAGGGTTATAACCCCTCCCCAAAAATTGCCGCTAGACATTCAAGTAATATTATTAATATTAAATTTGTATGTATAAATAAAATACAATAATTAATAAAATTACAAATCATCCAAAAAAAAAGTTCTGGATACGCCACTGTACCAATGATTGATTTTAATGTTTTCACAAAGTGTTTTCTGAATAATCTACGTTAAAACATGCAAACGGTATAGCATCAGTTGAAATAACGGGAGACGTTTAATACACATCGATTCATTCTCAACGTATATAACGTATATAACAAAAACGGCACAAACAATAAATACAGAAAACGGAATATTTTATACTTATCAGTAACGAATAGGGGGACGTGTTTTTTAGTTTTTACATTTCGTTTTTCTTACGTCCGTAGAGTAGGTACTAGGTGCTACACGTAGTATTACGATACTTCGTTCGAACAACAGGTGCGTACACAGAAAAATATATTTTAGTAAGAATTTTAAGGGCAACAATAATTATTGAAAATTAATAAATTTGGACAAAAACTTGTTCGTACAAAAAAAAAATATATAGGTATATATTTCCATAACATTACGGGGTTGGTTTGAACCTCTGAAACCTTCCCTAGCCCCTTGTATACATATTTGATGAATAACATATTAGTATGGTGCCATATTAGTTAACTATTATACATATTATTTCTCGAACACTATCTGTTGCGCGTGTGCAAACAGTTCGCGGAAAAAAAAATCGACTTAAAGTTACCTGGATCGTCGTTAATAATGGATGACGCTTGGAACACTCCGAAGTTAACCAACATCAGACCCACTACGGCTAAAGCGGTTTCCATCATTTTATTTTTTGGCCGTTTTTCTTTTCTTTAAATATTTTGAGTAGGTAATATTTCAAAATGTATGTTACTTCTTGATAGACGTATACTCGATTCTGCTAGTGGGTATGAGACTTCTGCACAGTAAACGCGACTTTTGCGATCAGTGTCGCAGATTTTTATGTATGTATGTGTGTGTGTGTGGTGTTGGCGAGTGATCGACGAGATCGACGTATATAACTGCGGATTTAGTATTTTAAGGGTTAGGTTCACAGAAGTGTATATCCGGTGAAACGTATATGGGAGGGGAAAAGCCGCACGTATCGGAGGACGTGTTTTTGATGGTCATGTCGACAACCATATTAATCTTAACATATTATGTTAGTGACCTGTGAGAATGATTTAACTAACTTATTATTGCGTACGAAAATATGCGCACTAAAAGCGGGGTGGGGGAAGAAAAAAACTGTTTGAAATTAAAACGTATCGAGTAGTGGAAGATTCCATAATTACAATAATTTTCGCGACGTACTATGCAATCACATAATATATCGCGTCATCATTAAATTATACACAATTAATAGACTTGAACACTACATAGTTTTCAAAAGTGTTATGAAAATTCGGAAAAAAAAAAAACTTGAAACAATTACTATAATATAATGTATATTATGTTGTACTAAAAACGTCAGAAGTTTACCCGCGAAATGTGTATTACTTTGATTTTTATTCAATTCGTTTTTCATTATTATGTATTCATTGAAATACAATACGCAGCATCCTACATAAATAGTGCTGTATTTATTCCTTGAGCAATCTTTTAAGTATATATTATCACATTATAAACTATAAATTTATGAATTAACAGGCATATTCGATAAATACCCAGAAAAATACGTACCTATTAAACATTTTGCTTAAAATGGAATTATTTTACATTTATATCAAAATTTAGTCCATAATAACATCTATAGTTTATTCTTTTATGGTTCTCAATCAGTATGAAAAGTTACTTAGTTCCCAGTGGCGCAGTTCTAGACATTATAATGTACGGACAGAGTGGGCGGCTACATGAACTAAAATTGTTGGTGTTTACTAATTGAAAATTAAAAATAAACAAATATAGCGTTTTCCACCCAATGCAAATAGATGATTGTACATATAAATATATAATATATTTTTCCATCGTCAATTTTAATTCAATAGTATTGTGATTAGGACTGAGAACTTTTATTAGTCTAAAAAGGCCGTAGAACAATGTGAACGATTCAATGATGTATTAATAATAAATATGTTTCAGAATATATTATATAGAGGGTATATTTTAAATTTTGCTTTGCATATATTTGCATATTCTGACGTTATTTCATATAAAAGTACCTATGTTTGATTATATTAGACAAATATAAGAGCTTATTTGGAAACATATTTGGAAACTGTTAATATTAGATATAAACAATATAATTTTATACCATATAACGAGGTGTAAAAATAAAGTACACAAAAAAATCAAGTTTTATTAATTAATTAAAATTAATAAAAATGTGATTTTCTTTTGTTAATTCCCATTATTTTTTATCCAAAATTAAAGTACACATGGCTAATAAAAAGGATAAAAAGGCGAGGCTTCTAGATTATTTTTATAATAATCTATTTATTTTATATAAAAGGAAAACCTACTTGACTATCGAACTGACTGACTGATAAATATCAACGCACAGCTTAAACCCGTAAACCGTTGAGTATATAGAGACTTGATATGTTGCACAGAGGTTCTTTTTACAATGTAAACGTGTAAACTAAGAATGAATTTTTTATTCATCCTTTTTTAAAGGACCGAAATAATTTTGGACTCTGAGCTGGACGTACCCATCATTTTTTTTCACTTATTAGATGTATAAAAGAAGTCCTGACTGACTGACGTTTTGGATCATAGCCAGGTGTGCAATAAGAATGGATTTTTCGAAAATTGCATTATTATGAGTCGATGCCATGGCAGTTCGAACCCAGGACTGGACGTATAATTTTTTTTACTTACTAGTTACCAAAATAATATTTTTTATGTTGATTTTATTATAATAAATAATAAAGTACCCAGTAAATGTTTCGAGTCACTTTGACAACCGAAATAACAATCAAATAATTATTATTGTAGTCTAATTTTTGCCAATTTGACGCTGTTTTTTTTTTTCAATTATTCTAAAAAACTAATGAGAGATTCAAAAAAATTACCTCCTCTCTGCACCAACTGGATAAAAGTCATAAACTTGTATGTATCGGTTTCACTCAAAATCTAAAAAAAGGAGTTTAACAAGATAACAAAAATGAACAAAGTATGACAACAATGTTGAAAAACTTAAATTCAGTCTTTTTTTTTTTATTGTTTGAATTACAGCATAGTGCGATTACTTTCAGAAATAATTGTTTTGTTTTTACAGTAGTTTTTAACTCTTATTCTTTCTGGGTTTCTTGACTTCTAGTAGTTTCAAAGTGAATTTAAACTGTAAAGTGAACAGCCAAGCTTATTATAGTTAATCAACAGTCTCGTTACATAAATATATAAGATAATAACAATAATACATACATTTTAAGTGACTCTAAATATGTCTAAAGCTAAATAATATGTTTATAAACTATAAATCCGTCAAAACTTCTGCAAATGTTGGTCTGTTGGTGTAATGTAACGTTGCAGCGTAGTATAAATTATACAGTTATAATTACCCATTATTAAATTTTATTTAATACAATAATTTGCACAAGAAAATTAATTTTTATAATTATAATTTTTAAAATTTAAATGTGGTAAAAAATAACTTAATGTGGTTATATAAAATTAATTGAATAATTAGTAACCTATAGAGCAACAGCAACTGCATATTATTAAAAAAAATTACCTCTTAAATAAGTAATTTAATTAACAGTACGTACCTACTTAACTTTTACCTCGTGCTTATAGGCTCAGTCTTGATCAAAAGTAATACGATATTATCAGGGCCGTATTTAGAATTTTGCCTCCCTGGGGCAACAAAATTGAGCCACCCCCTCCAACCCATAAATAATGTCATATACATTGTTATGTACATTATTATACATTGTTACATAATATAATATACGTAGAAGCAGTTTAAAAATTTGCCGCCCCTAAAAAATTGCCGCTAGGGGCAGCACGGAACCGTTGCTCCCCCTAAACTCGGCCCAGGATATTATACCTAAAAGTTATAACTAAACACAATTCACAATTTACAAAAAAATTGTATGTACACAATCAGTAAATCCACAACATCAAATGTGCGACATTTGACATTTAATCATAGTCAGTAGCGTGCACATGATTTTCACTATAATATGTAGATTGATATAAAAATCAACCGAAAAAATGATCAACATTGAAAGTTTGATA
Organism: Chaitophorus viminalis; assembly: GCA_025469195.1. NCBI lineage: Eukaryota > Metazoa > Arthropoda > Insecta > Hemiptera > Aphididae > Chaitophorus > Chaitophorus viminalis. The sequence goes on from JAIPRK010000903.1 coordinate 92,913, forward strand.
GAAGGAAGAGACTTCGGGGGACAGAAAGTCTTAGAAATCCACCGCTGCGTACGCTACTGGCTTATTACAGTTGAAACGATCGGCGTGCCTACAGAGTGATCAAAAGTTCGGTTTCGATTATTATGCACACACCTATTACCTATAATAACATTCATGCAGGGCTCTGGTGTAGGTATGTGTGCGCAATTTGATCAAACATCAAAGAAGTCGACGACGCACTGCACAGAATGTGTGATATATACCTAATAATATACTCTACTGTGGTAGTACCTACATAGCGAAGGGAATTGTTGATTAAAACGTATGGTATCCACCAATTATGTGGTTTGTTTAGACGGTTTTAATAATATCCGGATTCTTAGACGGTGATCGACGTTTAATTGGAGCAAACACGATAGTGTAAATGTGAAGTGAGTAGTGCAGTAATGGTGTATGTACAACAGTCGAGGACCACGTCATAATGACACATAACAAAGTTTACGATCAAGGCTCATATATACGATTAAACCACTATATAATCGCCGATGTATGAATCCGGTTTTTCCAAATACATACACCATGACCTCACAATATAATATAATAATAACACCAATTATGCATGTATATATATATGTGTATATATATATATATGACTGCTCATCAACCGCGGTAATAACGTGAAAAATGTTGGAACATGGCGAGTACTTGTACATTATATAAATTATTTCTTTTCTCTGCCATACAGCGTGTACCGTTGAGACGACCCTGAAGTCTTTATTAATAATAATTATATCTTAATAGTAAAGTGTAATTTATGATGTGATTTAAATCTGTCATCACGAAGAGATAATACTTACATATTATATATTATAATATACACGTTGTATACGGGATGTTAGTCCCGGTGATGAAGTAGAGAAATTTAGAATCTACATTTAAGCACTTCTTTACTATCCAACCATTGTAAACTTTGCAGACTAATGACCTCAACCGCTGAAGCCTTTATTCTTAATAAAAAAAAAAATAATAATAATATTATTAAATTATCAAACATTATTTTTAATAAAAAAATTTGAAAAATTCGTTAACATTAAAAAAAATGTATACCTGCCAGAGTCCTAATACTAATAATAATACTAATAATATGGTCTCCATATCAATCGGGTCATAAGAATATCATTGAAAAAATTCAACAAAAGTTCTTACGTTTCCTCTCATTTAAATGTTCCATAGTTAGAGAACCCCGCTCTTCGTACACTCCACTACTAACGATACTTAACCTCGAAACATTAGAAAAACGCCGTTTGATATTAGATTTGTACTTTTCGTATTAACTATTTACAGGAAATATTGACTGCCCTGAGTTCCTAAGTCGTTTCTCCTTCCATGCCCCAAATCGTAACTCTCGGTCTAAAAACACTTTTTATCTTATAACAGAAGTAACTAATAGTAATACTCCCCATCATAGAATCATGAAAACTATAAATTAATTAAATATCGATATATTCATATCACCAAACTTAAACTCATTTAAAATTTATTGTAATTTCTAAATTTCTTACTTGTTAATTTATAGCTATAAGTATATTATATTATTATAATTTATATTGTACACCATTGTTTTTTTTCTCTTTCGTTACTATTTTCTTTTTGTATATGTTACTGTTAAGATCGAATGTTGTTATTAGTATGTATATAATTGGGCCTGGCCCGTTTACAACTTAAATAAATAAATAAAGCTTTAAATCGTATATGACCGCGATACATTATGACAAAAACTCATAATCAGCGATCAGTTACATAACTCGACATTACATATTTTTTACTCGTCGTTTGTACTTGATCGCAAATCAAACACTCGCATGCCAGGCAGTTGCAAATGTTCTCGAAATTCGTCATTTAATTTATGCAACAAGTACCTAGTATTTATGCATGACATATGTAAATACAAAATTATTTGCATAACCACGTGAACGACTAAATGATTGTAAGATAATAATTTTGCGCGGAAGAGAAAACATGCACTACGTGTTTACTAGTGGTGGGCATATCCGGATTTTTTAAATTTATTTATTTATTTTTTAAATTTATCAAATCCGGATTTGACAGGTTATCCGGAGTATCCGGATTATTCAATTCGATTTTGCTGTTCAATGTCTCATTTTTAAATTTATTAACATACATTTTTGAACAGGTATATTATATTTCTGATGCATTCAACTACCAGTGTTATTTTGTGCTTAGTAATAAAAATAATTAATTAATCTGAATAATCCGAATAATCCGGATACTTCGGAAAATTCGAATATGAATTTAATTCAAATCCGGATTTGAATATTCGGATATTCGGAAAATTCAGATATTCGGATTTGATGCCCATCGCTAGTGTTTACTGTCCATGTCCATATAGGTACTAATAGTTCCGGTCCCCAAGCGTAGGTACCTAAAATATAAAATATATTATTTATGTACGCAGAGACTTAAACGCTAATTGAAAACGCGTATACAGTACAACACTGACGTCTGACTATGTAAAGTCGGACTATAGACGCCTGCAATAAGTTTATGAGTATAATAATTAATAACACAATAACACGTGACACACCGGATATTGGATATATATATATATTATGCAGATCATAATTTGTGGTGTTATAAGAATCTTAAAATCAAACATTATCGGAATACTAATTGTTCTGTTCACATTTAGAGAAATTTAATGCATTTGCTAATTATCAAAAATATAGTCAGTCGACAGATTTAATATACACGTTTGTATATGCCTACGATTAATAGTCCCTCATGACACCCTTATAACAAAAATTAATTTAAGCCTAAAAATTATCAGTATTATACCTGTTAAAAATATATTATTATAAGCATTAATTCCATTGGCTATACTTCTTATTTTACATTATGAAAAAGATCTCCTAAAAAATTAATCTATAATAAACCTTGTAAGTTCAATATTACCCAATTGATTGTACACTGTATTATTACTCTTGAACTTGGCTTTCCATAGTTCAACTTCAGACTTGAATATATTTTCGTTGTTATAAATAGATACTTAGATTCGAATTTAGTAATTCTGAATATTTTTCCCATAAATGTGATATTACTAAAATTTTATTTACCTCGATATCTTCTAAATCCAATAGTTATGAATGTTATAATTATGACGATTCGGGTATCAATTCGAGTTTCAAACTTTGCAAACCATTCGTTAAGTTCCAACAATGTTAATAGAGTTGTTAATAATATCTGGGTGACTGGGTACCAGATTTAAAGTTTAATGTTCCTATTTCTAATAAAATTGACAAAAGTAAAAAAGGATGAACAAGTAAATTTCAGTTGAATTGGTTATTGCGATGGCCCTGGTTAGCGTATTCTAAAAAAGAAGACAACGCATTTTGTAAGCTATGTGTTGCTATTTCTAAATCTTTCGGTGGAATTAACCATCAAAAACTTGTTGCATTAGTTATATACGTATTAAGTATTGAAAATGTTTATTTATTTCGAATTTTTCGACCCCCCCCTTCCCCCCTCCCAAAAAAAATATTCTATATACACCACAAAGTAAAGTGCAATGCTCTTAATTTAATTAAAACATTTATTTATGATAGACCTCAACAGATGACTTAATGGATCTTTAGTGGTATTAATACAAATTGTTTTTCAGTGCCTCGAGTTACAGTTCTTGGCCCTCGCCCCTCTTTTATTTATTTTTTACATTAATAGACTTTTAAATTTAAACCTTAATGCTGTCATATTATCTTATCTCTTATGCAGATTACACAGTTATCATGGTTAAAAGTTCAATAGCTCAAATAGCATTAGCCCTGATTTTTCTTTATGTGTACACTTTTACAATTGTAAATATTTAAATCATTCTTGTCAATGTTTACCTTTGAAAAGAATAAAAATAAATAAATCTTGGTGCATATTTCGACCATAGACTAAAATTTATAGATCATAAATAATAAATATATTATGTAAACAACTTGATAAGAAAATTTTTTATAAGTTTGATTTACTTAAAAATAAGTTAGATCTAAAAACTATAAATCTTTAAATACAATACACCCCCTTACCACCCCTCTTAGAAAAAAAATTAAAAATCGGGTGATGTAGCGACATTTGGGAAAGTATTGAGAACAACTCTGTGAAAAAAGAACAGAAAAAAGTTCAATAGTGTTGTCATAATTAGTACATTAAAAAGGCCTGTTCTTTTATATATATATATATATATATATATATAAAGATTATCAACTACTACTAATTCAGTGATCAAAATCATTCTTAACAAAACATAATATTGTACTCCACAAATTTAATTTTTTCAAAGTTTTTTTAAGTTTGTACTTTTGTTGAAATTTATGAACGAGGAATTTTATTGTTTATGTTTAAAATTAATTCAAGTTGATTTCTGCTTTTGTATTGTTGTAATACAAGAATTCAGAAAAATTCTAATCTAAATGTATCTTTTAATGACACTAATTTTGAGAATTCAAAGTCCAATATTTTGAGGTATTTTTTTCCCTCTTAATGTAGACAATTTCGATTATTACAAAAATTATCAGAATTATATCAACACAATTTTCTTATGTGTTTAATTTGTAGTTAATTTTGTTTAATTTATTTTATAATATTTTTTCTCTTGCTGATGTTATAGATTTTTCTAATTAATGCACTTATTATGAAATCAGCTTACCCGTATTATACTTTTTGAATGAGCTTACAACATGTTTATTTAATATTTTTTCTGTACCTTATAATATTTTGTTTGTAAAATGAATATTATTATTATTACGTAACTTATTTTTACAAGGTTACTTTTGGAATTATTTTATCATTACTAATGATTCATTAGGTATTTGTATTTTATTGACATTTTTGAATGATAATTGTACATGACAATCCAGTGCCTACACGTTTGGCCCCTAATGGTCCAAACTATTATAAGCGATTGTTTGTTCAAAATATTTAACAACCGTAATGAGAATGCTGAAACATATTTCATGAAATCGAAAAAATATAACTGACACTGTATGTTTTTTTGTAGATTGCAAGAATGTAAAATAAACATTACTGCTTGTTCAATAAACCAAACACAGTTGTCAAAAACAAAACTCTTGAAGTATATAATAATAATACATCATTTTTTATGTGCCTTAGCCCTAAAGTAGGTAATGTGCTTTTATTATTTACTCATTATTAATGAACCATGTAGTTAATATCTCTACTAATTTAATCGTAATATATTTTTGCTAGAGCGATAAAATTCAAAAACAATTCATTTTCATTTTTTCAATCTTCACGGTGTTGTAGTTTCTCCTATTGGATCTGGAGTAAGGTCAGGAAATATCAACGGTAACTTGACAACGGGAGCATTAGTCTTGGGATTATTTGTCCATAATATCCATATTTTATTAATAAAATCAAAAACACCTATAAAATAATAACCAAATTAATATATGAAAAATAAAAATTATTTCTGTTGAATAACTAAATTTAGTAATAACCAAATAGTCATTATTAAATATGAAAACAATTTATTAAAAATCATTCAATATCTCTTCTAAAATCAATAGATAAAATACAAATATAAATTAATACCTATTCTTGCTATATTGTATAAATTTTAAGTACAATAATTCTCCAGACAAAAACTTTCTTTTCAGTTTTTTTTAAATATTATTTATAATTAAATAATCAATAATAAATAATAATAAGTACTTTGTTACTAAATTAAAACACGAATAATAATACATACAAAATTCAAGAAATGTTTATAAATTAAAAAAGCTGTAGTTGATCCAGAAAGAGCTAATGTAGAAAGAACCCAAAATGTCTTGTCATTTCATACAGATTTTGAGTAATTTTCTATATAATATATTTTCCGACATTGTATAAAGTAATAGACACAAATTTGTTATATATTAATTAAATATTTGTATATTATGCAATATCATTATTTAAATCAAAACTATTATTTAAATTGATTGAAATTTGGATGTTACATGCTAATATAATTGTAAAAACTTCCTATTTCGAATATTGTTATAATAACATCGTAATGTACAAATGAATCAATAAAAATTATGATCAATTGTGATTTGTGACCAATGAAATAATTTTAAATTAAATGTATTTAAAGAAAAATTTTTACCCAGAGGGAAGAAGGATTTATCCATAATTTTCGCTCCTTTTTTAAATCACTATTAGCCTGAATGTAATTGTAAAAATATCTATTCACATAACATTGTAGATCCACTTTACCCAAAATCAGGGTGCACCAATTATTAAATCAACTTAACGAATAACTATATTAATAATCGCAACAGAATACTATGTAAAATTTATTCATGAAGTACATTCATACATACATACAAAATAAATTGAACATAATGAATTTGAATATTGATTTTTGAACAAACCCGTATTGATCGTTTGGACAAAGTCGTCCTCTCTATCCCTGTATATTTGCCAGTCTCCTTTTTCAGTATCACCTAATATATTTAAAATGTCGTGCAGGCTTTCAACTGACTTATATGACGTCAGTTCCGCATATCGTTTTTCTCTGGCTTGACTGCTTTCCCAACCGGATTCTCTTAACTCCTCGCAATTCGGACTAGCTTGTAATCTAATGGAAATCAGAAACCTAGTATTATGTTACTATTATTTATTAATATAAATAATATCAATGTAATGAACAATATCGATCGATACGAAGATACTTTAAGTTTAAACAAACGTTCCCATAAATGCCATGAACCGAAATTACGACATCACCTGTTCACGTGGAACTCCGTCGAATCCGGTTGTACACTGCGTACAACCACGTTGGACTTTTGTTCCGTTTCTGACGGAGTAACTTCGATCGAATAAAACTTCTGATCAATGACGTTATCCTGCAGGAAACCAACATTGACGTGAAACGCGTCCGCCGTACCGACACCTTGATTCATCAGTATCTGTTCGATTTCGCTAATATCGGCCTTAGAAGCCAACAGTGCTCTCGTCAGAAACACCCGGGCTGCACAATTGAATTTTAAATTAAAGTACATACAAAGCATTGCAAACAACGACTGATAACATGATAATTATAATTCACGTATAATTATTGGTAAGTACACCAAAGATCGTTCCTAAAAATATATATTGTCATGTTTTGAACTCACGTATTTTCTTTCTCAAAAGTTTTTTCGCAAAAATCGTATTGATCGCAAACACGAATCCGTGATGATTGTGCCCGCTAGCATATCCGGATAACGAAGCGGCGTATGTCATGGCTTCCCATCGCTCTTCTCTGGTCGCAAACTTACCACCGCCCTCTTCGGGTCCCGGCTTGATGTGTGCGTTGATAATATAAAATCGATTTATTGTTTCTTTCAAAGCGTCTTCGTTGTGTCCGATAAACTGAAATACAATCACAAACGTCGCATCTTTTATCCATATTAATCTATCTATTTATCGATTTGATCATATTTTATAGTCGTGACTTGTGGACATTATGCATTTGTGTATTAAGTTAAGTAGGTATGTTACGCATTATTAAACATTATTGTCGTTATTAAACATTTAAATCTTTCCATTAAAAAAAAAATATGCTTTTAAGACTTCACACCATATTCGAGATTAGTTAAATCCTGTAATTACTCTACCTGGTGTACATTTGGTCTGTTAACAATCAATGTAGAACAACCGGTACCTCCATTATCTTGTGATCCATCAGAGTTTGACAGGAGAATATCATCCAAATGGATAAGGAAGAGCTGGAAAAAAAAATTAATTGGTATACGAAATGAAACAATGAAAATATTATACTTTATAAAAAGGAACATTAGCTCCATTGGCTATTCCTTTGAGTTCTAATAAATATTGCGGGAAAAAAGTTTGAGTGACATCCAGACTCTCTTGATAAATTGTTTTCCCTTCTTTTGTATCATAAATTTCCAGATACTTTTTAAGTGGTCCGTATGCTTCTACAAAGTTCATTATAATTTTCCCAAATGTTTTTCCCTGTAAAAAAAAAAATTTTTTTTTTATATTACAATACCTACATTTCAATACAGCTAAAATACAATACACTATTTTCGTGTTTGTGTTTTATGTAAAAATTACAAATTACAATGGCAGTTTATCCATTTTTTTAATCTAACCTGGAGAAAATTGTCTGAAAAAAAGACTGCAACGGCTCGCTTCTTCAAGCCAGCCGTGCGATCCAGACCTATCTTTGTCCATCTCCATCTGTATACTGTATGATAAATATAAGAATATACTAATAAAGAAATAGATGACGTAGAACCAGAAATACGAATCTTTTTATTTAACGAGACAGGATGACGCCCAACAACGGCGTACCAAATTAACTATTAGGTACTGCCAGTGACGATTTTTTTTGGGGGGGAGAGGGGGCAATGGAGACAATCGCTCTTTCTCTTCATCTGAACATTTTTTGAACAAGAAAACATTTATATAATTAATGAGCATTTCATTAAAAAACAAAAACTCTGAAAAAATTGTAGCAATTTACAAATATACAAATAAGTAAAAATGTACATATATTTTTCTTTGGGGTACATAACATGTCGTTGTGTATTAAGTGAATGACACGCTACACGATTCGAAAACATCGAAAATAATATTTTTCCTATTTGTGAAACTAACCACCTCTTGTCAGTCGTCACGAAGATCAATGGAAAATGTTTATAGTATCATTTATCCAACTGTGCATAAATTAGTATTAGTACTATAACTGCTTGTCAGCTTTTCTACGCAGGTTTGGTGCATGTGTTAATTATTAGAATAAACAAAAATTGCAAGACTCTGTTAAATATTTTGAGAATTATTTTGTTAAAAAATTCTTAACATAATTATTCATTTATATAAGTTCAAATATTTATATAAACAATTATTATGTTTATATTATGTTTAAGTTAAGTTGGCACAAAGAAAAGCCAGTGGCATAAAAACTTTGAGAACTTAAGAAAATTTGGGAGGTTTGCGTTCGAGCGAATTTTGAAAAATTGCGATGTATTTGGACGACTTTTTTTATTTAGTTTTTAGGGATTACTTTCTTGAATTTCCTTACGTACTTATATTTATTTACTTGATCTTACGTATAAGTCTTATTGGGCTTTCCTTTTGAAGGCAGTTCTAACACACTTAATACTTCAATTATGATCCGTAGATGGTTCGTGATTATGTATAATATTATTATTTCATAAAGATAATTTATCATTGATAGTACAATTCACTAAAATACTCGCTATACACTTATGGTTGAAATGGAAAAGAACCGTTTTTTAAGTGGTTGGATTTATTATAAATATAATTTTCAGTTGAAAGATGTACATCGTTCATTTCGTTTTGAACTAAGAATGTTTTCAATTTTAAGATCCATATTTTTGGTATACTGCACGTCTAGGGTCTATACGTAATAACACTAATAAGTAATAACCAACACTAACACTATACCAATAATACGAATTCACGTTTTCAATGTATCTGTAAGTATAAAAGTTTTATTAGTTACCAGACCTAGCTGTACATAAGATTATGTCATAATTGTTAAGCTTAAATGATTGATATGAAGTATTGTATGAATATTGTATCATACTCGCCAAACGCATTATAAAAAACTTGATCAAATGCATTACTTTTATTATGCCGGTTAAAAGGTAATCCGCCCAAACGCATGACGCTCCAAAAATTTAATTTAATATAATTAAGTATACGTATTTATTTGTATACCTATACATTTACACTGCTTAAAATTAAGAACACTAATTATGTTTTTGTTCTTAAATTGCATTTAAAAAAACTTGTAATTCTTCTCTTTGGTTAACATACACTATACTATTGGTATATATACGTAGATATTATTTATAGATATTATTATTATTATATTATAGATTTTCTACTGTAAAAAAAAAAAAAGAAATATAGATTTTGTTTTGTAAATGTATTGTTTTTTAATTATTATTACCAATATTAGTATAAAATTGATTGTCTGGGTAAGTTTATATAAGTGGTCGAGTAATTCTTTTTAAATCGCTCCCCCCCCTCTCCGAAATGAACTCATAAATACGCCACTGGGTACTAGAGATTCTCAGTTTTTTAAGTTTCTAAAGCCACGTCCAAAAATTGCCAAAATATTGAAAAAATATATAGAAGAAATAAAAAAAGTCTTAGTTTATTGGTGCCTTTTTGTTGAGAAGTCAGAAAAGGCAAAAGAGAAGAATACCCTGGGAACGGGGCACAGATATGTATAGGTAATTAATATTTAACTCAACTAAATATTATATAGGTACTGAAGTTATTAAAATTGCTAATTTTAATTAATAAACTATAGTAATATTTTTACTATTTACTATGATTAATCAATGAATTGACAAAAAATTAAAAAATTTTATATTAATTCATTGATTATTTACCATTATATTCAAAATAATTCTCTTACTCTGTACTATATTACCCTTCAAGGGTATTTTCTTATAAAATGATTAAAATGTAACTATGAATAATTTTTAGGCTAATGTAAACAAACTGTAAATAACTGCTAACAAGTTAATCGATTGTGAGATAACTCTACTAACTCAAGAAAATGAAATCAGAGAAGTATCGATGTCAATTCCTACGCAACCAACAGGGGGAAAAAAACAGCAGTATCAGACAAATTTATAGAGGATGTAATTTAGATTTTACAGCGACCATATCCATCTGTTGTCACACCTAATGAATGATATTATGATCTCAGAATATAACATGTTATACACAATATTGTTATACTCTGTGATATAGTCAACATGTTGCCAGTAAACTTTGAAAATATAATGGAAATACCAGTTCTATTGTTCAACATCATATTATTTGAAGCTGATGGTAAATCTTACCAGTAAAATATGATATTAAATACTTCAGAACTTGTTCAAAACTTACACAGTCCCTCAACATCAATGCCAAGTTTTTTTTTCAAAGCTCTTCATAGTTGTCTATGTATTTTCCTTACTCGGGTGTTTCTTTTGATTCTAAAATGAACTACTGCATGAATTACTTTCCCTTTCACCTTATAATTATACAATAAATAAATCACAGGCACCTTAAGTAATAAAGCCAAAATTATTTTCCCAAAATTGTTAATATTTTGTATTTTACAATCTACTTTAAAAGAACTGTATAGTGAAAAGGTTTTACCATATATCTATTTTATTTATTATTTTAAGTCGATAAAATATTAGATTGTTAAATTTACAATTTTGATTTTTTTATAATTTTTTAATAAAAGGACAAATTTTATAATGATTTTCGAACAGTTAAAACTTATTTATAGTACCTATGGGGCTATGCATTTATTAATTCTAAATATTAATATTCAATATATGGAATTAAAAAAATTTGACAAACTTCAATACCATGAGAGATTTGTTATTTTGGTACCAAAATCATATATTGAAGACTAGCATAAATCTCCCTTAGCAAGAAATCTAAAAGTGATTGATAATTTTTTATCAACTGAAACTGCATTTCTCATGTTAGTGTTTTGTTTTACAATTTTTGGTCCAATTTTACATGGTAAAAATTCCAATTCAATGCGAATGAAATTTCCAAATTGTCTGATAGTTTTGTCAAATTATAAATGATCCAATAAATTAGGTCTAGATTCCCACTGACTGTACACTTGAGTAACTCTATTCCATCATACATATTTGTCTTTTTTTTTTATTTTAATGTAAAACTATAATTGCGGTACTCTTAACTTTTAACTCATATTTATACATGATCAAATCATTTTCAACACATTCGAAACATATTAATACCTAGATATTTACTATACAGGTATGGTAAATTATTTTTAATTAATTAAAAATGAACAAATAATTATACAAGTTCTTTTTTCTTTTATAATAAATAAGAACAAGTGATATTAAGCTAGAGAAGAAAAATAAAAAATAAATAAGAGGCAGATTTGCGGACAGAATGCAGATGCCTCCCAGTGGAGGTACTGTGACAATTATACAAGTTATACACTTATTTATACGTTATAATAATAATTTGATGAAATGTCATTCATATATTATACTCGCAACTACAGAGTATCCTGAACATAAATATTCAGTTGTACATGGCTATGTCCAAACAAAGTACATGCAAGCATTTGTAAACACTCGCAGTGAGCACACATCCTCAGTCTATGTGTACTCTTTGTGAATGTTCGCTTTTAAGTCCTTCATCAATTAGCAACCACCAGTATCCAGTGCTAAGACAATATTGACGGTTAATAGTAAGTAACAGTACAAATATAGTAAACAACTATAAACGGTGGGTATAAATTTTATATTTTAAACAATACAGTAACTTCTGTCAAAAAGTAGGATATTTTAATATAAGTGTACTAAACACTATAATAATATTCAAAGTTTAACATAATATAGTACATTTCCCAAAAATTAATAAAGAATACAAAACATACACATAAAGTAAACATAATATTACCTAAATAAATTTATTTTAATTTGTAGTGTGCAAATAAAAAAATAAAATAATATTATAGGTACTTACAATCATGTACCCAACCTCATAATGGGAACCTTCCACAAAAATTACTGGTACTGCATTTAGTCTATTACTCAGACACTGTGGAATTTGTGCTAGAAATGTGTATCATCATAAGTAGATCAATAATATAGATTTTTATCAGTACACAACTATGCAAAAAAAATTATATAATTCACATTACTGTTTGAATATTTAAATTGTTTTCAAGATCATCATACAAAATAAGCTACAATAATATTAATTATTAATCACCTAATAGAAGTACTGTCATAGCCTAGCGGCATAAGGCGGCTGTACATTATTGTATCGTCACCGATTCGAATCTGGGCGGCACAGCCGTCTGGTGAGAAGATGCCGCTACCACCCCCTCCCAAACTAATACACGTAATTGAGTCTTGATAAAATAATGCCAAAATCTCCCTAACATATATAAAAAAAAATCACCTATTAATTGGAAAAAGTCAGTAAAATGTTTCTTTGGTAATAAAGAGTTCTAATATATTGACCATTTTACAAATTTTTTATATTAATTCCTATACTATCAACATATTCAATGGTTTAATAAGGTTACTTAAACAAACTAATCATCCTAATATTTTAAAATAAATAATTCACAATTACTTAATTAATACCTGTATTATATTCGCTGTCTATAACGGAAAAAGTATTAAATATAAAATTAAAAAGTAGTGAAATTGTAATAATATAAGACACCATATTAATGTTTTTAATCTGAATTTGATAAATTTAAAGGCAATTTACTTACACTTGACACTATTTGCAGCAATGCTACAGTGTGTCATTTGTTCATTTCATAAATGCCAAACTAGAATATATTATGAACACACAAAAACTTCAAATTAAAAAAATTTATATTTTTATATTAATAGGTTGTGTATTTACTATAACTAAAACACAAATAAAATTAATTTTACTAAACAATAAACGTACAGATGTTATAATTTATAAACAGTTGCACATTTATCCCCTCTAGACAAAAGAAATATGATTATGGCATAGTATGATTTTTTTTTTTTATTAGAAAAACACTTCATTTAAATAATTTTACATGAATGCAATATGTATGATGATGATGGAAATATAAAAATTAGACTGCTTAACTACAAATTATAAATATTGTCAAAAAGCTTAAGTGATAGATAAAAATAGCTGGTACCATTAGTTTGCAAAAAAGATCATACACTAATATAAATGAACCTAATATTACTTAGGATGGAATGAGTTTATAACAATTAAAAAATAACAATCACAAAAACAATATAATTAAAATAATATAATTACTTATTAAATCATAACATTCATTTTATGTAAACCAAAAGAAAAAATATAAACAAGATAGATAAAAAATAAATAACATTAATGCTCAACTAGCCTATTTAAAAATTATTTGAAGTTAAATTCTTAAAACATACTTGAGAAAATTAATTAATATAAAATAGTATATTAATTGACATAAAACTGTTTACTGACTTCAATCTTTGTTTTCAAATTCAACTTGTTTTAAGGCTTTCATTTTTTTTGGAGAACTTAATATTCGCCTTTTAATTCTATTTAAAAATTAAAATTAAATTAAACAAAGGATAAATTTATAAATATAAAAGAATATTTTACCCAGATGAAAAGAATCGATGAGAAGATCCTGGTGTTTGAAATTGACTTCGAGCTGGAGTACTGTGCAATAATTCATCAGAAGATGTACTATCAGCTTTTAAAATATTAGACCAAAAACTTTGATGCAATTTTAGAAGTTCTATTACAACCTAATAAAATAATTATTTATTATTATTTATATTTGATTTATCATATTTTAAGAATAAATAAATTAGTATATAAATTTAAAACAATATTGGGCCAATGCCTATTTGTATACATAACATTAATGATTAATTCATATTAATTATTAAAAATAATATAAATGTAGACAATTGTTGTAATATAAATTATAATTTTAAAAATGATTAAATTTTAAACCTAATCAGTCTCAAAATTTCAATAGTTTGGTTTAATATTGAAACCCCTAATTTATTACCAACTAAAATGTAGTTTCATAATTTTAGTACGATGTTTAATTTGATACACACATAATACATAATGAAACTATACAGGGTGTTTCAGAAATGAATGAGGCCAATGAAGATTTTTTTGAATTTTTTTTTTTATCTTCAAAATCTAGGTTTCTTCAAGTTATTTTTATAACAATATCTTAAATGTAAAAATAATTTTAAGTTGATGTTGAAAATAACTGTTTATGTTGAAGTGTTTTCATACAAATCGATGTGTCACACAACTTTTTTTTTAGTCGGTGATTCAAGCGTGAAAAACGCAAAAATGAAGTGACACCTCGAATTGTATGAGAATTTTGCAAAAAATACAACTTGAGTAATTATTTTTACATTTAAGATATTATTATAAAAATAAATTAAATAAACCTAGATTTTTAAGATAAAAAAAAAAAATTTCAAAAAAACCTTCATTGGGCTATCATACCGAGGACGCATATACTATGGGCCTCATTTCAGAAATACCCTGTATATAAATATTATATTTATAAAAATGCTTGAAATTCTTTTATTTACTTTAAAAATTATTTCAGATTTTATATGTAAATCATCCAAACTAGAACTTGAAACACCAACAATTATAGGCCCAAAAACCATAGCAAGACAATTGTAATCCATTGAACATTTTGGTGAACTAGCAATTCTATAAAACAAAAATTAATATAATTAATGATTATTTAATAAATTAATATTTTTATTGATAACATACTTTTTCAAATGAAGAATAAGAAAGGCAAGTATTGTGCGATTAGAGAATGACAATTCAAGCACACCTTGACGAATTGACTCAGAAACATCATTTGTTTCTAATGCTTCAGTCAACTTAGACAAAGCATTTGGTGCTATAAGATGATTTTTTTGCATACGTATGAAGTCCTTAAGACAACTACATAACACATGAATATCAAAACCATTTAAATTAGGAACACCTTTACGAAACTTGTCTCTTAATATTTTCACTTCTTTTTCAGAACCTGATACCCTGTATAATCCAATGATGTCCATTCCTCTTCTTTCAATTTCACTGATACAGTAAACAATCAATGGCGGGACACCACACTAGATATAATAGATATAAGAAATTTTAAAATTTGTCTATGATTTATTTATTATTTACCAACATTTAAAGCATTGCTTTTATTTTCATCAAGCGTACAGACAGCAGGAATGAGATCTTTACATTCTAAATGTGCAATTGTTTTACAGTCGAGACATTTTAACATATAGGTATTAAACTTTATCCTAAAAATGAAATATATAAATTATATATTTTATCACAATGATGAGAATTTTTTTGAACAAACTTTTTATGGCATTGTCCACAAATTTCAGGAATAACTATAATTTTTTGAACAAAATTGTGTTTTTTTTCAATACTCTTGTCAATATGATCATTATAATTTTTTTCAGATCCACTAGAAATAGATTCAACTGAATCTGAAAATAGTTTATAAATTAATTGTGACATGAAAAATATAGTACAAATCAATAATTACCACTTGATGATGTTAATAATAGATCTTTTGAACTTGGTGTTGGATGAGCTTTAATTACTGACTTTGCATTAATAGAACCTAAATCCACAGTCAAAGTAGTTGTAGCAATAATTTTTCCACCATTAACATTTCCATTTTTCATCTAAGTAATATGATATACATATATATTGGCAAATTAATAAAAAAATTGTAAATATGTTTGTTTTTAAACATTTAATCAAAGTAAATAACATTCATAATTTCTCGAGTAAACGAAAAATTTAAGTATATAATACTCCTGTAAAATATGGAAAAAAATCTTTCAGTCAATCATTTGCTGACTATGTATGGTAGATTATAATTTAATGCAACATCAGTCGAAACAAAATATTTATTTACAAATAAGAAGTGTTAAAAAAATTATATATAATTGGTTATTTTTAGAATTAGATATTACATGTTATCATTTTCAAAAATACTCAAATTTTCACATTATCATTACTTTTGTATGTTTTACCAAGTTTATTATGTATAAATTATAACTTGTTTTGTATTTTAATCCATTTTTTTTCTTTTACTTATAATTTTTAATTTTGAAATGTATTTTTATTTCTAGATATTCAATGTATTCTCTTTATCTCTAAATCAATCTCAGCTTAAGACATTGATAAAAACAAAATTCTATATGATAATTTTATTTTGTATATTTATGATAATATACATAAATAAAAATAAAATATTGGTATATTTATATATTAAATTATATAAT
This sequence comes from Chaitophorus viminalis, assembly GCA_025469195.1. NCBI lineage: Eukaryota > Metazoa > Arthropoda > Insecta > Hemiptera > Aphididae > Chaitophorus > Chaitophorus viminalis. Next base: position 109,778 of record JAIPRK010000903.1, read on the forward strand.
TATATAATATAATAATATAACATTAAAAAGAAAAATGATAACGACTAATACATTATTAAAAAATAAAGACCATAAAATTAAAGTATTAAAATTACCTCACATGCTTTTATGTTTACATTAGATCTAGAAGGCGATGGTTTTGGAACATTTTTAAGTTTGGTATTTTTTATTACATTTTCATAATATGAACTATCTTCAGAATTGCTATAGCTCATATCTGATAACAAGGCATCTGAAAAATAAAATAAAATATGTATATATTAATTAGGAAATAATTATATTCAAAAAATCTTAACAAAAAAAAAAAATAATTATTGAAATATTGAAATTATTATTAAATTTATTCAACTATGAAAATTGAAACTAAAAATTTCTCATTTTATAGTAAATATATACCTAATATAATAACTAGGGACCAGATTTATATGCATAAATAATCCTCAAAATATGCTTCTAAAAATGCTGTAATCTTTATTATAAATATGCTATAAAATATGTATTTATTTTTATATGTAAATGTATAATTAAAAATTAGTAAGTTGTCACAATAACAAAAATCTGTGTTTACCCCAACACGTTAATATAGGTTGTGGTGGAAGTGTAAGATTAGGGGCCCATATTTCGGAAAAGTATCATACACAATGGAGCTTTTAAAATAACTTTTTTGACGTTAGAAATAAATTCATCAACTTGAGGGAATTGATTTCTTATTTCTTCGGCAACCCTATTTCTTATCTCCAACCGGTCGCAATTTTGTTGATATTATGTAGCTTTGAACGTGAAAATACAATGAAAAACTAATATATGTGCTATAAATAATAATATGCACTATAAAACTACAAATATGCATTCAATATGCAATTCATGGGTAAAAACATTGAAATATGCAAACTTTGCAAAATAAAATTAGTGTTATTTTAATAAGAATGATCAAAATTGGGGACTATGCTCATCAAATTTCAAAAATCTTATTCCAATACATATATGCATTTGCATATAAATCCAGTCCCTAATAATAACTTACCTGTATTGTTAAGATTTTTTTTTCCATTTTGTGTACAATCTGAATGATTATTTTGTGAATATCGGATAGAAGTTTTATCATCAGGTTTTTTAAAAACAGAATATAATTGTTCTATTTGAGACTTCTAAAAATAAAATTAAATCTGTTATAGGTACCCACATTACATTTAGCTTTATTATTTGATAAATTTTATATTTATACACAATGGCAATATATAATAAATTAATCAAAATGCATACCAAAGATTCTTTTTCCACTTCAAGTTTTTCTTTTTCTACTTGAACTTCATCCAATAAACGAGCAGAAGTTTTAAGTTTGTACGTCAATTTAGAACATTCATCTTGAACAGCTTCAAGTGTGTTCTTAATAGTCTTTTTATCTTTTTCGCCTTCAGTAATTTGATGTGCTAAGTCATCAATAATTTTTAATTTTAGCATATAATCTACAAATAGAGAATAATAACATGAGATTAGGTACAGTACACAAATAATTTCACAAGCATTCTAAATAATTTAGAGCATTTATTAATCTCATTTTTTATTCTTTTATTCTGAATGATTATTCTGAGTGATAGAATCTATTGGTTTTACAAAGATGTTTTTTTTTTTTTGTTTCTATCATCACTTTTTGGGGCAGTAAAAATGCTTTAATTTACTTTAAACAGCAACTTTTCTGAAATGAAAGTGAATGTAGATGGTAGGTTAACAGGCAAGTCAAAAATCAAAATTTTTAAAACTTTTTAAAAGCATTGAAAAAATCCATAAAAAAATTATGAAAAAATGGGAAATTTTACGCAAAACCACGTTTTGATAAACTACATTTTTTATTTAAAATGCTCTAACTCAAAAACGAAAAACCGCATACACTTGAAATTTTCACCAAATATTTAAATAAGCATTTACTATACATGGTATTACATGGTAAAGTTTTCGAATTATTTAAAAAAAATGTTTGAGTTATTCATAGACAATTTCAATTTTCAATTTTTCTAAGTTTTTTTTTTTAAATATCTGAAAAAAATTTAGCTGTCCAAAAACTCTTGAAAATGTAATACAAGGTTTATTATAAGTTATATTTACTGCAACTACAAGAAATTGATAATCGTTTCATATAAATTTTTTTTATAAGCCTATAAAATTAAAATTTGTATAAAATGTGTTAAAATCGCGATAATTTACAAGTTATTTTATAGTTAAAGATTCATAATTTGTATTCTATTTATACTTAAGGTTCAAAATTTTAACACAAGATTATGCATAAGTTACTCTTCAAATAACTATAAAAAAATTTCTATTGGACTTCCAGAAAATTTTTTTATAACCTTTTGAAATTTAAATTTTTACGAAATTGCATAAAATAATTATTTATTCTCAAATGATTTTAGATATTTCTTATTATTCAAAAAGTATAAGTAGTAAAAACTTGAAACTTTTATCAGTTGTTTAGATTAGCATTTCTTTTTCAAAATAATTTACAACATTTTAAACTATTTATATTATAAGCATTTAAAAATACTTGAAAATTGAATAGAGGATTCTATGGAAGTTGTTCTTACCGTCATTCAAAAATTATTGAAATTCATTGGCACGATTATTTTTTATTAGTGTTTGAAATATTGAAATACTGAATATGTTTAAACATTATTATAATATATTATATATACCTATTCTAGACTAACTAATCATCTCTGTTCAGAATTGTTTTTCTTATGCAATGATATTTATTACACATCCATTATAATAACCTATCTAATATCTTATAACTGCGGTCTACTTCACCCTCTGCTGTACAGCAAACCGAGGCTCTGTCCGATTTTTTTTATTATTATTGTTAAATTCTTAACACTCAAAACTTGTTAACTAATAATAATATAATATAACATGTAATTGGAAAAGTATTATAGTAAATAGATAAACATTAGAGTTGAAACCAAATGGTTCAATAAAAAAAACTATTTTCTAATAGGTATGTATAAGTGGCGTACATGGGCGAGGAAGAGTGGGTTAAGGATCATAATACCTCCAAAATTGTCTTTTGAGATCCAGGATCATGTTTAGTAAATATTATTTACAATTTTTACAGATTCAAAATCTTGTTAACATATTGTTATGACATAATAACAAATCATTAATATGCCAATGTTATTACTAGCTTTTATCATTTATATTATTACAGGCAAAATAGCATAAAGCATCAATTAGACAAAAGAAAAATGTGATAGACCTATACTTTCAGTGAGATCCTTAAATATACACAATTATTTCAAAATTGTTTAAAATTGTTATTACTTGACACAGCCACTAGAAAACAGCAATTTTCAACCTGATGAAGTGATGACATAGGTACTAAGATCTACTTAAGGAATACAGTAGGACAAAATAGGTTTAATAGCCGAGGTTTATTAAATAAAATATTCATTGGGATAAAGAAATTGATCCAAATAATATAATAAATGAGATGAATAAATCATCAAACAAAAGATCAAAGTTAAATTTGTAAAATCTTAATAATTTAAATGGAAGAAAAATAATAAAAAGTATGTTATATTATATTATTATATATTATTTACTTTTAAACTAATACCTGGTGTAAGTTTACAACTTACTCAGTTAGGTACATGAATTCAATATACAAATTATAAATTTAAGATTATGTATAATAAAAGATTCTTATAATTAAGCTAATTGTAAAATGTGGAATATTTTTATCTTGACCCCCGTCCCACCCCATAAAAAAAAAAAAATTCCGCGAGTCCTACAGATAATGTATGACATCTTATATGAAGTACAAATTGTACAATAATTTTTAAGGACCTATTATGATTTTGAACGTTAAGATTATGAATTAGGTAATAAATTACAAAACAATAAACAAGTGGCTAAAATAAGAGTTTATCCGGAACTTTCATTTTCAAAATCGGTTACCTACCATCAGAAGTAGGTACAAACACTACAAACACGTGAATGGTAAATAGACCTAGGTACCGTTTTCTAGAAATTTATCTACTGAAAGGAAATTTCTAGATTACATTTTGGAAACTGTTGCAACAAATTAAAACTTGGTAGTTCACCTATTCGGAAACTTTAAATTGGATAAACAAACCCCCCACCTTATATATGGAAGTTCAAAACTTTAGACGATTTAATATTGTCGATTAAAATGTCAAGTCAGTGGCCATTGTATGACACGACTTACCTCTCTCAGCCGCAGTGTCCAACAACTTGAGCGTGCTGTTGACAAACAAATCGTATTGCAACGCGAGGGACTTGACGTGTTCTTCCATTATAATTCAACTTTTCAAATGTAGGTATTAGTTAAAAAGATTAGTTGTGTAAATTATTTTATAAATTATTTTACAGCAGTGGAAAAGTTGAACGGACACGGAAGACACGTCGGACACGGGAATACCGTAAAAGAAACGAACTTCAGACTTGTTAACTATTTTTATGAAAAATACAATTACAATAGGAATAATGATGTACGTCTAAAGCAATACCACAACCCACACTACGACACACGGTACTTCGACGATTCAAAGACCACACTTTACATTTTTACAAGCCCGCAAGTGGTTCCGGCCGAAACGAACAAATTCAACAAATGCCGTCACGCTACCTAGCGACTGAGCTCTTTACTAAACGTTGTGAATCACGTGATTTATAAATAAACTTTTATGAACATTTTTTCTGCTCTTTTATTTTATTGTACACCGGAAACCAGAGTGGCAGAGTTCCGGACGGTGTAAATTAGTAAATTAATTTTCGAGAAACCAGGAAACTAATGCGCTCGGTAATAGGTAATTAAATGGTATCAAAAAGTTCGAATGGACGCCGCCTTGCGTTGTAACGGCGTTTGTTTGAATTTAAACGGTAATTTTTCGGGTCGTGAACCCTGGACAATGAAATAATTGTAGACTATTATATTATAACGGTTTACGTACGCGTGTGTTAAAATGAATTTACCAATTAAAACGAATGCAATCGATAAAAAATACAAGTATTGGTAATTACACTAATAACACTATATAATAACCAATATTATTATAGATTTATAGATAATGGCAATATTATCAATCATTTTTCCAATAATTTTGAAAATATAGATATAGTATACAGCTGATGTACAGTATATTATACACTATGAGTTATGACTATACCAATAACACCAAGAAAGTAAATTGGTTTTACAGAAAATTCTTATAAATAACATTTTTATCATACATAGTATAATATGCTATCCCAGAACAATTTAATCCAATGGCTGAACTGGTAACGTCATTATTAAGCTAGAAGCTAGAATCACGGCCTACGGACTAAGATGTTACATAGTTAATTTTATATTATGTTAGACCATGGCTAGGATTGTATAATACTTTATTATTTTAGACTTTTGTAGATTTTTATCCTATTTTTTATCCTACACTGTTTTTTCAGTTATTACTGAAAGACGAAAGTTTTTTGTTGTTAACAAAAATCATTATTTACATAACTAATCAAATAGTTACCAAAATAAACGGTTTTTTTTTTAGAATAACCTTGGAAGGTTATAATTTTATAAGACTTGAGAGTTGAGAACTAAATGTATAAAATTACATTAAATTCACCATTCACCATAATATTACATTTACATACCGGCATTATTTTCCCCTATTACCAACACGTTTTTGTTTTCCCTTGACACGGCTTGTTAGAAAATGTAACTTCTTTTTAAAAACCAATTAACCTCTCTAAGTTATAGACTAAAACATTATACTATAGAAGTATAGACTATAGTAGGTGCTATATTCATTCCCAAAAACACCACGGTACGCGGTACGCAGATCGACCGATAAAACAGTACACTGTCCATTGAAACGATCGAATAATTATATGCACCCAATAATACGCCTTATTGTATTTTATTGTTTAAGGTTTCTCACCTTTAACCCATTGGCCCGACTACAATGGGAAGAAAGCCTATAGCAAAATTGATACCTAAGGGCGTTAGTAAGGTAACATAATTTTTCTTGATTATTTTGTAAACCAAGGTAATATCTCCTATAGATCATCTGGATTCTGGATTATTTCCCTGTGAATAGGGTGAACTGATCGGTTGAGGCGGTATACCGATAAAATATCGCTAATATTATTAATATATAGTAGCCCACCAGTGCCGCAACTAGGGTTCTTGGGGCCCCGGACACAGTCAATGTATGGGGCCCTAAGGTCTATGTATATATTATATATATATATATATATATGTTACATATACAAAATAAATAATGATGGTGATTTTTTTTTGTGTCTGACGACAACTTTTTTTGCAGTAAAAATGCTTCGATTTGCTTATACAGCAACTTTTCTGAAAGGAAAATGAATGTAGATGGTACTTGGGCAAGTCAAAAATACAACTTTTTCAATACTTTTTTTGAAAAATCGAAAAAACCGTTAAAAAAATTACGAAAAAACGGGAAATTTTACGCAAAATCACGTTTTTACAAACTACATTTTTTTAAAATGCTCTAACTCAAAAACGAAAAACCGCAACTACTTGAAATTTTCACCAAATTTTTATATTGGTGTTCTCTATACATGGTTAAGTTTTCAAAGTATTTTGGCTTATTTATAGACAATTTAAATCTTCGATTTTTGTAAATTTTTTTTTTTAAAACACCTATAAAATTTAATTGGCTGACCGAAAACTCTCGAAAATTTAATACAGGGTTTATAATAAGCTTAACATATCTTCACTAAAAAATATCGGTGATCGTTTCACTCAAATTTTTTTTATAAGCTCATAAAGCTCAAATTTGTATAAAATGTGTCAAAATCACATTAATTTGCAAGTTATTTTGTAGATAAAAATTCCTAAAATTGTTTCTGTTTATACTTAAGGTTCAAAATTTTGACACTAGGTTATCCATAAGCTACTCTTCAAAAATATTTAAAAAAATTTTTACCGGACCAAAAGAAAAAAATTTTATAACCGTTAGAAATTTAAATTTTTACGAAATTGCATAAAATAGCGATTTATTGTCAAACGATTTTAAATATTTGTTATAATTCAAAATGTATAAGTTGCAGAAACTTGAAATTTTCACCAGTTGTTAAGATAGGCATTTCCTTTATGTCATGTTTTTTTTCAAAATATTATATTGATTTTTAAGCCACTTATAGGCATTTAAAAAATTCGATTTTTTTACATTTTTTTTTTATAATCGGTGATAAAAAAAAATTAACTAATACAAAATACTTGAAAATTTAATAGAATATTCCACACAAGTATTTTTTAATGTCATTCAAAAATCACCAAAATCCATAGGCACAATTTTTTTTTTATAAGCGTTTGAACAGCGAATATTGACATAAAATTACATGTAAAATATAATATAATATATAAAATTCTAGACTGACAAATCATATCGGTTTTTTAAAATGCTCTAACTCAAAAACGAAA